>JAOXJP010111549.1:0-14102 GCA_025762735.1 Platanus orientalis
TTTGGTACTGATGCGTCAGCCCCTCTGGTGCTGTTTTCACGGTTCTCACGAGATTCGTTCTCACATAATCCAAGCCCCAATTGAGCTAGCAGATTGAAATGGTTGCCATGTCATCCCCAATGCGTGTGGAAAGTATTAAGCCCACTAATCAATAACTCCAGTCCATGTGGTAAAAGAGGCACTTTCTAATTAAAAAAAATCAAAATTTCCTCTATTATCATTAATTGGTGTTAAAATACCGAGGGGAATGTCCAAATTGCCTTGGGTTGAAATAGTGAAGAAAGACATGGCTTTTTATGATTTATTGACAGATCGATATGGCACTAAATAGAGTGCAATGACAAAATATGATTCGTGTAGCCAACCCAAATTAGTTGGGATACAACTTTGTTGAGTTGAACCAGTACCATTAATATGGTGCACTACAAAATCTAAAATTGATCAAAGATTATCAATATACTATGCAAAAACTATAATTTTATTAGAAAGGTGAAGAGTTATACATTCAAAGAATAAAATAAAAACATAAACAATAACTTCTTGTATTTGAATCCCCAATATCATTAACAAAGAAAAAAATGGTATGTAAAAAAGATTAAAAAGAAAGTACCTAAGGCATTTTTTTGTTCTATAGGAGGAATTGAAAATGTTAGGATACAATCACCAGGTGGGGCTTAAAATAAAAATTCATCCACCAAGTGAGAGTTAAAAGGGGAAGGGGATGCCTCAAACTTTTTGTGAGATGTGATTATATTTATTTTCAAATAATTTCATTCTAGTAATTTGTCATTCTAGTGAGCAAAGATGGAGAATAAACCTTTACCCAAAAAATAAGAAAGATGGAGAATATACGCTTTACACTTCAACCCACATCATGATTCTTCGTATTTCTTATTCATCAAAGAATAAAAGATAATTCTTCTTATTTCTTATTCATCAAAGGAAAAAAAAAATGATTCTTCCTATTTCTTGTTTTTTTGTTCCTTAAAAAAATTCTTCTTTCATCTTTTCTCTATTTGTTGGGTTATCCAGGAAGGAACTACGAAGAAAATAAAATGATCATTGAACCTTGCCTTAGACTCACTTAGAATATATTTTTCAATTCTTCCAATTCTCTTCTTGCCAAAGACTATAAGAATAAAATATTACCCCAGCTCTGATAATTTCATGGACCTAAAGAAGTATTTCTCATCCATGATGTCATGAAAGAAGGATTAAGATGGCATATCAGTAATGGAAAAGTGTGAGAAGTGTGAAAAGTGTGTAAGTCCTGGAAGATGTTTGGAAACTCTGTAATTATGTTGACCCAGTCAATAAAGAACAGAAGACTGAGAAAATTATACTTTCTCTCTTTCTGAAATATGGGCTCAACCAATTAAGGCTATCCCTAATCTCTATCAACCTTAATAAATCTACAAATAATCAACTTGTTTGGGTTGATCATCCTAGAAATTGTAACTGTCATTAAGGGACATAACAGTAACAATAGATGTTTTGGAGTGTAGTTGTCCCACCACCTAAGTTGGGAACCTTCTTATGAAAGATTGAACTCCATACAAGGCTTGGCCTCCATCGAACATCAGAGCAATTGGATTCAGTCTTCCCCATAAGTCAAGAGGAGAATGCATTCTTTGGAAGGTTTCCAAACACCCACATAGTTTAATTTTCTCTAGATGACTGTCTAACCATCATTCAATATCTTGGTACCTAACCAATTTAACTCCTTTGCCAAACCTTCCTAGCTTTTTAATTTAGTACGGAAATCCATGAACATGAAAGTTTCTAATCATGTTGACACCTCACCAACTGATATTTATCAATTAGTTTGGTCTAGATCCCATAAAGTTCTTGCCTAAAATTAAACAATCATTCATCTTGGAAATGTCAAATCTCAGCTACATATGTGGCTGTGACAGGACCATTTGGACTCTATGGTGATTTAGAAATGGAGACGATTTCATCTCTTTTTTGGTACCTACATTTTCATTTGAAAACCAGTTTTATGGTTTTAACCCTATACACCACATCCTGTGTATGGGGAAAATTAAAACAACTGTTTTGGACCAAAAAAATGTGACATGTGATGGCATTGACAGGTGATTTGTTTTTGAATTTGGTGCGTCTTTTTGGACACCTGATTTTTTTTATTTGAACACTTTTTTTGGATGTTTTTAACCATATGCACCCATGTGTCCACCTGTGTTGCGGTCACAGAGAGCAACAGATTTTATTTTTATTTATTCTATTCTTTTTGCACTTGGGGAAAATATATTGAACTGGGACTAATACAATCCCCTTTCAAAACCATAAAATTACACAATAGAAGCTGCCCATCAAAGTTCAGTTTGATCCATCCCTGTTGATAAGGATCCATTGGACCATAATCTCCACAAATTCCTTAGGCTCATCACAACCAAAATAGTTATGAGAAAAGGCTAGTACCTTATAAGATCTGTTTCCTTTCAAGATTTGATTACCAAATTTCAGTTAAATCACAACTACTTTATTGGCCGTTTGGATTGCAAAAGGATTTAGAGCTGTAGACTATTTTCTTTTTTTAAAAAAAGGGGGTTGTATAGGGTTAAACCGTCAAAAGTGTTCAAATGAAAGTAAGTTCAAAAAAATAATAATAATGTCAGCCTGTGGTGTGGGGACTTGGGGGACAGACGAATTTGGGAGCAGATCATTTTTTCCTTTTTTTTTTTTATTAACTTTAAGACTGTGCCTCATGACACTGGCACACCCAAATTCCAGCCAGCACTTCATTTATTTATTTATTTTTGAGTCCATTAGAGGCAGTTCTGGTTCAATTGTGCCGGTGAGGATTTTATATGCCAACCCCTAACCTCTGCTCGTGCCCACTGGTGGTCAAGCAGGCCGAAAGTGATTTTCATTTTTTGGGGGCATGTGTAAATCACTTCTGACACTGAAGTGGCCACCCTTTGACCTAGGAGTTTTCCTACGCCGAGTGTAGAAAAGCCTCACAGCAATTGTGCTGTCTAATGGTACTCTTGTAGACAGAGGACTGTTTTAGCCCAGAGGAATGGATCCGAAGGGAGCAGGAGGGGATCTAAGGGAAATGTTTGCAAACACTGATACTTTCCTGATCTCCGCAACGGGATGATATCCTCTGCGACGCTGAATATTTGCACCGGGCTGGAGCCACCATTCATGGGGTGCAATGTAGCATCAAGTACTGACAAAAGTGTATGGGCCCCACCCTCATTGTCAGTACTTGACACTACACGGCACCCCACGAAAGGTGGCTCCAGCCCGGTGCAAATACTCAGCGTCGATATCATCCCCTCTGCAACAGGTATTGAACCTACCACCACAGTTTTTTTAAATAATAAATCTTACTGCTATTTGGGCCATATGCGTGGCAATTTGAGCAATTTATGGAAGATTAAAATATTGATGTATTATTAGCAGTTATTACGTTTCTGCTGAATATTGTGGTAAATCCCCTTGATACGTAGCCATTTCTTGGATTCTGAATTCTGCCTAGTATGGCCTTCCATAAACAGTCTAAATTACCAACTAAATTAAGGGACAATAACTGTTTTAAAATCTGTAGGAACCGTGCTTGTAACTCATAAACACAGCCTACAGCTTCTGCTCAAATTGAAATGGCCTGTACACGTGTGATTCTCAAAGATTGCTGCAGTAAATTCACCATGGTTTGTTCTCACCCTCAGACACTCCTTCGACAATGCGGGATCTTTGAGCCATGTGAAGGTTTTCAGCTTATTAGCTCAAACAACACAGAAGTCTAATGACTCGAAATCGAAAGTGACTAATCTTTGCATTCAGAATCTGTACAAGCCTGAGACAGCCTCCTCGGTCGCTGAGAACTCTTTTGTGAGATTGTAAATAACTGGAAGGATGTCTTAACAGTGTGGCTTACCGTCAAGTCCATAGGGAAGCTAATGGTGCTACTATCATTTTTGAAGCTAATGTCATTAAATCCTGGTAGTAATTCTTTCCCCTTCTCAGTAACCCATGATTCTTGTTTTTACAATGAGTTCCTTTCTATAAGACAAGTTTCCTAAAAAAAATCAATATGACAATAGATACCTAACCAGTCCAGAGGGGTAACTGAAGAATTATTCTAAACATTAAATGCTCAATTAGAAGTACTGAGATGGGTATGGGACTACAGATACAGGGCAGCGATATGGCTACAAGTTGGCCTATCTCATCCAGTCACCGTGACAACCTAAATGTTAGTAGAAAATCTAAATCAAGCCATTGGGTGGACCATAACCAAATCTCCATCAGATAAAAAAGTACATATGGCAAACATGCACCACTACAGAATGCATCTGAAATTTATAAATAAATAAAAAATGATTGGATGTAGATTCATTGAAGCTATGGAACAAACCTATAAATAGCCTGACAAAAACTGTTAACAATAAAAGCTTATAAAGGGACTGTATGATCATCGGGTATCATGTCATTTGGATTTTGGAATAACAGGAGATCCCACCATGCTCTTAAGGTCTATCATTAACTCATATTTCCTAATGGAACATCATTTCAGGCCCTACTTGACAGACAACCCCTGGAATGAGGAAGGTTCAATGAGTCATGTAGATGAGTAGATCCAACTGAACCATACCAGAAATATAACCATTCACACATAGCAGCAATAATACAGAAACAACGGGAAAAAGAATGCAAGTATCATCCAATTAAGAGTCACTTCAAACAGGAAAAGAAACCCCACAACTTGGTGGATTATTGAAGATACCACGCTCGTCTTGCTGACTCAACAGCTTCAAAACTTTTGCAGGAAAAAATAATTTTGCATGCAGAACCAGTACAATCACAAAATTCACACTATTGATTTGAAATTTATAAAGGCAGACACCCAATTGGTTCCTCAAGGTGGATGCGCTTAGACATAGTACCCAGTGAATGTAAATCCTCTTCCCACAATCTCACCAGCACAATACCAGGCAAAACACTCCAGCCCGAATAAAGCAGCCACCCCAGCATCTTCAACCTTCAGCTCCTGCCTATTCTTCCAAAGTTGCTTGACATAATCAACTTCTTTCCAGAATGACTCGTAACGACCAGGAATACTGTAGAGATTAAGAAGTAGATTATTAACATATATACAAACATACGATACATACATACACACACATATATGAGAGGGAAACATTTTTCACTTGCAGAACCACTTAGCTTAAGCAACACATTTTTTTGGGTAAAACCAACAGATGGGTTTGAACAGTGAATATTCACTGTAGTGAATCCCGATCTTTTTTTTGGATGGATAGTCGAAATCCCATGCTTAGGGTGTTCATATGTATGATGACAGCATTTCAAGGATCAGTAATGAAGAATCTAGCTTCATCAACAGCTTCTAAAGCTGCAGGCTTTGGTCTGAAACCATCATACCGAATAAGCCTATCAAACATGAAAATTCAACTTTGACTAGGAATAAAAAGTATGATCACCATTTCAAATTTGAGTTGAGGGAAGAATAAAAGAAATGAATTAGCAAATAGAGGAATAAATTCAACCAATATGCCAAATAATGGTAGAATAACTATTCAGAAGCAAAATTGTGCTAACCCTCTTTGCCTGGAAGGAGAAGAGAGGGGGGGGGGTGTGAAATGGCGGCATTCTTGCATAGTTAGTTGAGACCAAGTAGCTTGTTTACTTCTTTTTCCCCACATGTTCGAGAAAGGTAGATCCTTAAATAAAAAAACTTCAGCTTATGTATAACTCAGTAAACCATACAAATCAGTTATTGAAAGCTCTGGAATGAGAAAAGGATCTGAAAAGAAAGAGGATGCAATCAAAATTTGCAAAAACCACAAGGACTGGTAACCATGATCATCAAGGGCACTATTCCTCAGAGGTAAACAGTAATTTAGAAAGGATAGGACGCACACATCAGGAAAAAAAAATCTCATTTGAATGGATGAAATAAACATGCATTGGTTAGTGAACAACACGAGATACCTTCTAAAGTTGCATTCTTCTCTTGAATGGTGACCCAACATGATAGCTAGCAAGAGTTCCAATGCACACAGATTGCCTTTAGAGACCTTCCTTGGCTAGTAAGCCAATGTCTATCTTCAATTCTTCATTCGCAGTTCAAGAGTATGAATACTCAATGTATAAATGTGCACAGGCCCAAGCTTTTGGAACTATTAATTTAAAGATTGTCTTATGGGTTAGATATTTTTTTAATGAAAAAAAAACTTCATTATAAAGAAAGCAGAAAATTACAAAAGAATGGGGGACAAGGTATCCCCTACAACAAAGAAAAGAAAAGAAAAGAAAAGATCCACCACCGAGCTAGCCCCTATAATCTTATGTCAATCAGTCTATTTCAGTCCCCAATAAAATCTCTCCTTGCCATACATCCTGGTCCCATGCAATGCATCCCCCAAGTGAAATTTTAGATTGATGTAGGACCAAGGGAAGACAATTATGATTTTAAGGGTTAGGGTAGGTTTAAGATTTATTTGTCGGTTGAAGATTTCAGTAAGAATTTAGTAGTAATATAATTTAATGATTAAAATAGGGTTTTAAGAGAGAAGATCAAGAAGTCAGAATTAAGGAATATTTAATGGTCAGGAAGTTGATAAAGAGCACCCACAGGGTTATGGATGATACTACGAAGGAATGGTTTTATTTGAGAGGTCCCTTGGTATGAAGGAATAGATTTGAAATTCAATAGAACTATCGACAATCTAGGGATTTAAGAACAAAAGGTTGCAATAGAGAAATTTGCAGTAAAATAGAGAAACCAAAAGAAAAAAAAAAATGAAAGAATTCTAATCAACTAGAGTCTCACTCCTCTCTCTCTCAAAAAAAAAAATCAACTAGAGTCACTCTATTTTACCCACACCAAAAAATAAAAACTGGAGTCAACACTAGACATAGTAACTCTATTTTGCCGGATTGGACACACCTCGATATTGCAGCCTTTCACGGGGCCAAAATAATCGCAGGACTTTATTCCGAAGAGGCCTTTATCAGAGAGGGTACGGTGACTGGGAAGGAAGACACTGGCGATACAATCACAAGCAGCTATATCACAGGTTGTTTTGGCAGAGGCAATCTCGTCAGAGCAGAGGGTATTGCCATGGAAGAGCCAGTCTAACATACAATTCTATTTTGGAAGAAGATGCATCCAGTAAGGTGGTAACTGATGGCGATGATGACCTGCCGCCCAGCGGACATAATCACAGGCTATTCTACCCTCAGATTGTTGCAAATAAGTCATGGCCCCAGTCCAGGCGAGCTTGGCTAAATTGGAGAAGTCCAGGCATCCTTATTCAAACTGATGAAGGGGAGACTATGGCTAGAATCCGGCAGATGGCATCCTGCCAGGTAGTGCGTCCGACTGGGGTAATCCCCACAACACTTGATCTATCTCAATTGGGGAAGCTAGTCTAGGTGGTGTCAGGTGAGTTTTATACAAAGCGATTGCCAGATAAGCTATTACTCCTTGTCTTCCCATCCCCAGCTGAAGCAGAGAGAGTTCTGAAGATTGGTCGGCACAAATGGGGTGTATATGGCTTTCTTATCGACAAATAGAGCAGGTGTGTTGGAAGTGAATCCTTTGGTCCCCAATAGGGGCGGATATGGGTAAGGGCATTTGGCATTTCAGCACATTTATGGTGTACCCCTGTTCTTCAGGCTATTGGAAATGGCTGTGGGGGTTTTCTGGGTGCTGACCCGCCGGAAGAAGGGTTGATGGAATGGGCCAGAATTATGATTAGGAAGCAAGGTTCCATTCCAAACGATATCACCCTTTCGAACGGCCAGGAATAGAAAGGTTTCATTTCAGAAGATTTGAAAGTGGTGAGGGAAGATAGCCGCAGATCCTACCTATCATGGTTAAAGATAGCTGGAGGCAGAAGTCTCACTTAAACTGACTAAAGTTTGGGGATGCCAATTCTAAGTTCTTCCTCCAAATGGAAACTACAAAGAAGAAGAAAAATGCTATATCCAGTTCAAGAGCTGACAGTCAGGTCATATATGGGCAAATGAATATTTCAAATGCCATTACTCAGTTTTACCAAGAACTGTTTTAGATCCGTTCCCCAATCGTCCGCACATTGAGGGATTGACTTTTAAGAAAATCCCAGCAGATATAGTTGACTGGTTGGAGAGACCATTCACAGTAGATGAAGTCCTACTGGCCCTCAAAAGCTTGAAAGAGGAAAAGGCCCCCGGCCCAGATGGATTTCTAATATGGTTCTACCTTGAGTTTTGGAATACTATAGGGGAGGAAATTACGGCAGCAATGAAGGAATTTCACAAGAAAGGAGCCTTATGCCGAAGCTTAAATACTTCCTTCATATCTCTAATCCCAAAGAAGCAAGGTTCCTTTGAGCTCGGCGATTTTCGCCCAATATGCCTCATTAATAGTTTTGACAAGTTACTAAGCAACTCCAGCAAAATGCCTTTGTCAAAGGCCAACAGACGTTAAATTATTCCCTGATAGCAAATGAGTGCATTGATTTTTAGAGCAAATCAAAAAAGACAAGAGTGGTTTGCCAGATTGATATGGAAAAGGCATATGATCACGTTAACTTGGACTATCTCAATTGGGCACTTCTTCAAATGGGTTTTCGGAGAAAGTGGCGCTTTTGGAGTAAAACTTGCATCACGACAATTGCGTTCTCGATCCTTGTGAATGGAACGTCGACTAGCTTTTTTATGGGGTATCGTGGGCTTAGGTAGGGAGACCCGCTCTATCCCTTTCTCTTCAATGTGGTGATGGAACCTCTTTGTCTGTTGGTTGCTAGAGCTGAAGAAGCGGGTTGTATTCATGGGTGCAAGGTTAAAAAGGATGGCCTAATAGTAACCTTACTCCAATTTGCGGATAGCTCTCTCCTTTTTATTTAGAATTCGGAAGAGGAAGTGCGCAGCCTCTGAAGCATTCTTTTTATGTTTGAAGGTATCTTAGACTTGACAAGAACCTTACTGCAATTTGTGGATGACTCTTTTTTATTTAGAATTCGGAAGAGGAAGTGCGCAACCTCCGAAGCATTCTTTTGATGTTTGAAGGCATCTCAGGATTGAAAGTTAATCTTCACAAAAGCAAGATGATGATAGCGGGCGAGATTACAAACTTAGGGAGACTTGCAAACGTTCTTGGTTGCTAGTTATCTTCGATCCTAGGCAAATATTTGGGACTCCCCCTTGGGGGCTGTTTAAAAGCCAAACATATATAAGACCCTATTGTTGAACGTGTCGAAAAAATATTGAAAAGATGGAAGGGGCGGTACTTGTCAAAGGGCGGCAGAATGACCCTAATAAAAAGCGCTCTATTAAATTTACCGTTCTATTTCATGTCTCTTTTTTTAGGGCCGATTTTTTATGGCATACAGAGGAAGGAGACAAAGAGACCAATCGTGCTCTCATATCTAAATGGTTGGGGCGGTATGGGGAGGAGCCTAATGCTTTATGATGTATGGTTGTTGTTGCAAAATACAGGGATCACGGAAGGGGATGGTATACAAACACTCCCATAAGGGCCTATGAATCGACTATTTGGAAAGACATTTATAAAGAATATCAAGAACTGCATGCGTGGGTGCAATAGCGAGTTGGTAAAGGGGATAAGGTCCTATTTTGGCATGGTACATAGTGTGGCCTGTCTTCTTTTGCCTAGGAATTTCTGGATATTTATGCTCTGACCTTATTAACAGACAGATTGGTGAAGGATCATTTGGTGCGGGATAATGGTAGAATTTCGTGGGACCTTCATCTTCAATGTGCGGTCAATGATTGGGAATGTCTTGCGGTCTCTCGCATTCTCTAAGACTTGATAGAGCTGAGGTGGTGGCTAAGAGTATTATGGATTGCAAAGTTTGGCGCTCCAACCTGAAGGAAGGATTCTCGGTTCAATCAATGTATAGCATCATCAGGCCCATGGGGGTTCTAGCGGGCCTTGCTCCGGAGATATGGTGATCCAAGATGCCATCCAAGACTAGCTTTCTATTGTGGCTTCTCCTAAATAAGGAACTCACTATTGATAACCTACAGAAGCGTGGGATGCACCTTGCAAACCAATGCAGCCTGTGTGGTTGTGAGGAGGAACCAATCGCTAACCTCATTATACATCGTCGCGTTGCCTACGAAATATGAAGTGAGGTCTTACAAAGGTTTAGGTTGAGATGGGTGATGCCCGTTTCAATTCCCAATCTCTATTTCCAATGGCTTCACACCAAGATCGCCTATCTATCCCCAAAAGGGCAATTTCTATGGAAGATCATTCCTCATGTGATCTGTTGGGTTTTGTGGAATGAACAGAACGCTCGAATCTTTGAAAGCAAAGCCTCTTCCATCCAACAGTTGAAGAATAGCGTGGTGGCTTTGCTCTTTAATTAGGTCGCTCATCTGCCTTGTTTTTCCATATGTGGCTTTTTCTCTTGGATTTTTTATTAGAACTCTCTCTTGTAATTGGTATGGATGGGCTTGTACTCCTCATACTAGCGCTTCTCTTCAACAAAGGTTTTTTTGTTATTGTCAGCACCTTCAATTTTAAGGGTCTGATGAAAGCCCAAAAACGTTTAAGAAGAATGGTTAGGTTAAATGGGCTTCAAAAAGCCCATGAACTTGTAGATAGCCTATAATGAAGCAAAATGCTTCCAGAATATTCCATTTCATGGTTTTTACTGTTTTAACCCTTTACTTTTTTTGTTTGTTGGTTTAAATTACAAATATGCCTATAATTTATTATTAATTTGATATTTCTTTAAAATCAAATGACCAAAATACCCCCACTTAAGTAAAGCCTTATATAAGGAGGGATACCCCTCTTCACAAAGGGCCTCTTCCCAAAAATTAGAACGAAAGAGAGAGAGTGCATTGGATGTGTGGGATGAACGAGAGCCGAAACCAGCCAGAGAAGAAGAAGAAAACGGATAAGAACTAAGAAGAAGAAGAGAAGTCTAAGGAGAGAGAGATCTAAGCGGAGAGATAAAAGAGATCTGAGTGAGAGATATTCATGAGCAGAAGTGTATTCTGAGGGTGAGATTTAAGAGTTCGTCACCACCATTGCCGCTAACTTTGCCATCACCGCTAGAGGAGCGATCTGATATCAATGTTGACATTGCAAATCTAATTGCCAACTAGAAGAAGAAAAAGAAAAGGAAGAAGAATCGATTGTCCTTTTCCCTTTCGATCAGACAAAACGCAAGAGAAGGAGAAGAAAGTAAGAGTGATAAAGAGAATCCTCAATTGTTTCGCCAAAGTAGATCTTGCCGCTGGAGGAGATCGATCACCTTATTTGACGGGAAGAGAAGGATTTCCATATCAGAAGTTCAAAATGATCAACAAATGCCTCCTCCCTTCCACAAAGGCTGCATCAACTAGTTAGCTGGAAACCTCCTTTTTTTTTTTTTTAAGGTTATCTATGATAACGGGTTTTCCTTTATAAACAATCCATAGTTGGAAAGCCACTTTTGAAGGTAGCTTTGAGCACTATATCATCTTTGTTGGGCCTATGTTGGGGATAGGCCTTACCAAAGACTCATAGGCTGATTTGACAGAGTGCTTTCCAGACTTATCTCTGCGCCAAAAGAAATCATCCTCTTCCTCATGGTTACTCAACTGAACACTTTCAAGCCTCTACATGAGATTGATTGCTGGCCCTATCTCCCAATCATTTGATGGGGCCAAATCCCATTGCCTTTCAGACTCGGACCATCAATAATGATCCTAGATGAATACATTTTTGAGAGTACAAACAACATAAATTTCTGGGTATGCTTCAGCCAACCTGACCCCACCGCGCCATAAGTCATGCCAAAAACTAACTACAGCACCAAATCCAATTTGAATGAGATTCTACCCCAGATCCATTTTGTTTCTTTTAGAATCCCCCACCAAAGACTTACCCCATAAGGCCTATAAGTTTCTTTGCTTTTCCAACCCCACCTTACCACTCCATACTTGGCAGCCACCATTTGCCTTCAGGTAGCAAAGATGTTTCCAGTCCACCAAAGAAAACATTGAGATCCTGTAATGGGAATCCCATAAGAAACGGCGAATAGATGTCTCTAGGGATTTTATTACAGGTTAAGGGACTGCAAACAGAGAGAAAGAGTAAAGGGGATACTTAATAATACACTCTTGATCAAGACTAGCTTTCCACCCTTTGAGAGATACCTTCCCGGCCAAGAGGATAATCTTTTTTCAATATTCTCTTGCACAAGAGTTCAAACCCTCTTTGATCAGTACCTTTCTCCCAAAGGGAGGCCTAAATAAATGGAAGGTAAGGAGGTAACCTGACATCCCAATAAGTTCACCATATGGCCTATATTTTGAGAGCCTCCAACTGCCATTAATTTAGATTTATGGAGGTTCACCTTTAGACCAGAAACACCTTCAAATACCAAGAGGATGCACCTGAGATTCTTTACTTGGTTCTCATCTTCAATCAAGAAAAGAGAGTTATCCACAAATTGGATAAGAGAGATCATTGGACCTCGAGTTCCCACCTGGCAGCCTTTCAAAAGACCAATTGATTCTGCTTTGGCTACTAACTGACTTAGGACCTTCTTAGCAATATTCACCCATGCTTGACACTCAATTGTCCTTCTAAATAAATAATCCAAAAAAAAAAATGTCCTTCTAAATGAGCACTTATTAGTTATTACATAAGGTAATACATCCTTCAATCTCTAGAATCTCTCACATCACCCAAGTTAGAGCTCCTTACCATGTCCTCTTGAGGAAAAGCTATCCAAAACCATCCATTTTTCATGACAGGCTTCCATCATTCTATTTCTAAAAATGTGATCCATTCTTGAGAGAGAGAGAGAGAGGACAACAACATTTGTTAACTTAATGAGAAAACACCAACTTAAAGTGGTTTACTTTTTTATCACATTTTATCATTTCAATCTTAACAGGTTGATTATATTTTGCAGTACTTTCATCCTAATGTTGAATTGATGAACAAAGTGGGAGAGCAATATACAAACGGAAATGCACAGGAGGGCTCTTTCCAGCAAGACTGTGAAAATGCAATATAACAGAACATGTTATGGGAGTACACTATGGTGCATGATAATAATCTACTTCACTCTTCCAACACGATGAATTGTTTGCAAATTTAACAACATAAACTGTAGTAGATGTTCAATTACAAAAGGAAATGACTGGAAATGAATATAAGAAACCATTAGATCTGTAAATAAAGAATAGTACAGCTTAATTATAAAATAAAATAAAGCGAACCAAAAAAAAAGAACTTATCAAGCTATTACTTTAGAGGATTATAAACTGTCATGGTATGTGCAAAGACACAGATGAATGAAAATATTTATAAAATGTCCTTGTAAGAGAGAGAAAGAGAGAGAGAGAGAGATTATACAAGGAATTTGGAGGTATATCTGAAATCATGTGGTTGCTTTTAATTATACTTGTACATATTACAGAAATTTACAAACTTAGGACCACCATATATGATTTTAACCTATATGGAGGGAAGAAAGGAATTGATGAAATATAGAAAGTCCCAGAAAACAAATAACTGCATTCCAAACCTACCTTAGACATCAATGCTGCACTATATCAAGCCATAAGACATCATGAGAGATAACACATGAAATGTCCATTCTATTTAACGGGCCTTAGATGGCCCACTGCAATTGACCCAGAAAGAATCCCAAACCATGCGTGGAGAGAGACTAACCTCGCAAGACGGGTGTAGAGCAGTTGCTTTGCCAATAGGTTGCATTTCTCCACGGTGGGTGGCTCTTGGATGTATTGCTTGTTCTGCTCCAATAACTGCTTGTAGTAGGCACATCCGTGGTTGGCCACAAACTTTGAAGCTTGAGTAGCCTTAGATTGTAATTGATGCAACTTTGATGCCATGAACTACCTAATTAAGTCAGACCAAACAGTTATATATTTAATCACTAAAACATCAGTTTAGAAACATCTCAACCCCAAGCGCCCAGGAAATTCAGAAACCACTACTTATACAAAGCTACTCAGACACCAAAATGGAAAACCCAGAACCATTTCATAAATTAAAAAAAAAACCTCTTTTCTAAAAGGGGGGGGGCGGGGGGGGGGGGGGGGGGGTTTCAGACTTGTTTAATTTT
>JAOXJP010111560.1:0-14101 GCA_025762735.1 Platanus orientalis
AAATTATCTTCAATTCCCATGTCAGCAAAAACCTTTTCCCCATCCGGTGACCATCCATGAACCAAGTCCATAAATCTTGAAGGGTTATAAGAACATTTTGGTGGTTTCACTCATTTGGAATTCTTAACAAGGGTTTTTTGGTATTTTAAGGGACCTCGGAACCAATGATTTATCCACTTGGTCACACTTACCATATATTGTGAATTCACTTTCTCACGCAAGGTATGAAAAGCGAGAAAAAGATACTTGCAACTGGGGGGAAGATATGACTTACTCATGTTGTCCATACTTGATAATTCTTTGGCATTAGGAACAACTTCATCATAAAATGTACCAGAGATTAATAAGGCACCCATCACCTGCAAGTCCCATAAAGAAATAGAATTCTCATCTGAAGGAGTATGAAGGGTATTTGTAGTTGGACACCATGACTCATAGAAAGCCCTTATGACATTTGGAATGCGATCATTAATGTGAATAAAGAACAAATACTGCATCATAGATGTTTGCTTTAATAAGTGCATCTCGATTACGAATAAGTATGTCTTCTAGCCACTCCCAATATCCTTCAGTATAAGAAAATTCACCATTACTAGAAAAAACAGCTCCCCAACGTGCTTCCCTTGCACGTATACGGCGACCAAGAAGAAGAAAAGGACGAGAATCGCAAAGAAGATTGCACTTCGAATGATGAGAAGAGTTAAGTATCAAAACTTTTGAATGGGTTAAGTGAGTAATGGTACCATCATAGTCCAAAGTTCTGAGCTCTTTCATAAGCTCGGATTCCCATTTAGATAAGTGAGGAGGATTTTTGGAGGCCCTCCACTTAGGTGCAAAACGTCCAATAATCGAGGGGTATACCCAGAAAGTAGTTCCTTCTTCTATGGTATCATCCTCATCCGTCACGATAGTCATACTTGGGCTTTGGGATGTAGAAGAAAAATATTTAAAGAAGACCATGGCCTACAAAAAAAATGATGAGAAGACAAGCATATATAGCAAAGAAATGGTTATAAATGACAAAACAAAAGAGGAGGACAAAAGTGCAACAATCTATAGAAATTCCATAAAAAAAATTGTCTTCTCTTTAAAGGATATGAAGGTTGAAGGATGTTCCGTAAACTCTGAAATCTGGCACCAATACCCCGTTTTCAGGACCACTATACTTCAACCTGTAGAACATGTCCACTATTGAGGTAAGTGACAATGAGTACCACCATCCTGCTGGAAGATAGAGAACACTGCGTCTATCTCCAGGATCACCCGCATAGACCCTGTGGAACATGTCCACTGTCAAGGCAAGGTGATGATGTGAAGCACCATCCTACTGGAAGATGGACAACAGTATTGGCGAATTTTCTCTCTGGAGAATATGAAGTTGAAGGATGTTCCGCATACTATGAAATCTGGCACCAATACCCCGTTTTCAGGATCACTATACTTCAACCTGTGAAACATGTCTACGATTGAGGCAAGTAACAATGAATACCACCATCCTGTTGGAAGATAGAGGACACCGCATCTATCTCCAGGATCACCCGTGTTTAACCTTGTGGAACATGTCCACTATCAAAACAAGGTGACGATGTGAAGCACCATCCTGCTAGAAGACGGACAACAGTATTGGTGAATCTTCTAACCGAAAGTCTAAAGAATTTCCTACAAAAAGCACAAGAAGAACATGATGTGGCACAATTCTATACTTGAAATCAAAAGTCACCTTTCTAGAAGTCATGATGATCACATAAAGAAAGATAAATCCCCTCTAAGTTTCAAGATGCAAGAATGTTGATTAATCGTTGCTGCCTGTTTCAGGAGAAATTTCATGTCAAGTGGTGAATTATAAAGAGCTTTTAAAGCATTTTATCACATGAAGCTAAAAAAAAATAAAAGAAAGAAAAAGCTCATAGCAGTCAACATGCTTCGGAAACAACAATAAAGAGTCGCAATGCCAGCTAAAATCAGCATGTAAATGAAGTCTTAAACATTAGGCGTATTTGATTCATCCCTAATAGGGTGTTGGGCAATAATTAAAAAAAAAAAAAGAAAAAGGAAAAAGAGAGGAAAAGTTGTAGAAAAGAAATCATAAATTTGACAACCATGGTCAAGAAGAATGGAAAGATTTGCTTAACTATGGTATCTCAAGCCATTGCGGGCAAAAAAAAAAATATTTGTTTTCCAACAGGAGTGGAGCTTCAGTACGCAAATGCCTTGCAAGTATACCATTTACCATAGATCACAGTAGAAGCGGTGTTTGGCAGTATGTGAAACATACAAGGAAATCTTAAAGAAGGTACCTTGAGGTTTAGTATAGGACTGGCAAATATTTCATACGAATAGGGACACCATGCATCACAGTTAAGCTAATGACACAATTTGAAAAAGGGTTTTCGCATCTTTATCAATAAATCAAAGAAAAAGGATGGTCTAATACTAATATGGAGGATAGGTGTTCAAGGTAGTGTGGGAAAGAACAACCTGTTGCAACTATTGTCGGGAAGGGTTCCTAACAACTAAAAGAAATTGATTCAAACAAATATCGGGAGAAAATCCATTGTCAGTGATGAATAATTCAGTGAAAATAAATCCAATAATGTTAAAGTAAGCTTATTATGTGTGCATAAAAAATAAAAAATAAAAAAAGAAGGAAGAAAAGGGTTCGTAGCCAAGGCAGTCTAGAGCTGGAGTGGTACAGACTTATCCAACCTAGCTTGATTAAGAGAATCTGAAGATCAGCCACACTGTGAGGAATACTAAAGGCACTACAATGACACCAATACGAAGACCATGAATGTACCTAAGGCCTATTTTCAGTTTCTCAATGCTTTACACGAAGATGATACTGACAACGATCAAGATTCTAGATGTGGAAGGGGTTTTAATCTTCAGAAACAGAGTTCTTCGGAGTTATGGTATCACTATCATCAAGTTACAAAAGTTTCTCTCATCTATCTAAGAGAGCACCAGGCCCACAGAACAAAGTCATTAAAATGCCCAACACGTATTCAATGTAGATGAATTTATTCTGTTGGAAGCTTTAGCAAGATAGGTTCTACACTTGGTCGTCCTTCTAGAGATCACAAGGGCATCTCCTTCTCCCTTGCTGGAGCCACCACGACCTTAGATGATGTTTTGGATGTTCAAAAAGAAAAAAAAGGGGGTGGGAGGCAATTGCAATAATAACACAATGGAAGAATTCCCAGTACCTTACAAGGAAAATCCAGATTCAAGTAATTGGGATAAACCATAGATTAAACCCACCTTGTCGATATTTCCTAAGGTCCAAGATATTAAATACAAGGTAGATGTGGACAAAGGGAAGAAAACAGATGTTGATTACAGGTTCAGTGCACCTAGGAGAGGTTATGGCTCTTACGGGATCATCGGGAGATTATAAAACAACTCAATTTCCTTGGAGGAGTGAAAGCTAACAACGGTAGTAACAATATTACTTGCAAGTGCCAGACATGATCTAAGTGACTAAGTAGAGGATTATATTGTGGTATGGATGGTGTTCTATTTCCTCACTTCACAGTTAAAGAAACTGACATATTTTTCTTCGTCTTCCCAATGCGTTAACAAAGCAAAAGAAATAAAGAAGAAAGGACTAGGAGTGTGATTAGAAAGCTTACCTCGTTCGTCGCAAGTGTAGAAGCTACAACCCCCAAGGTCGTCAAGATGGGTCGCTAGGAGAAGAAGCATGGTTGGGTTTTATAGAGAGAAAGAGAAAAGAGATAGAAGAAATTTGGGGATACTAGTAGATTACTTTCACTTCATGAAATAGGAACTCTCTATAAACAGCTGAAATTACCTCCAGCTAAATATGAACTATAAGCAGCCGAAATCGCCTCCAGCTAAGAGGCGTCTACGGTCTTTAAGGAGGTCAATGGTTTCTAATTGGGATTCACCACAATACAAAAAGAATGTGGCCTTCAATTTGTTCATTGTAAATTTAGAAATAGAAACCAATAGTTTCCCAATCACGCATAAGGAATCCAATATCGAAACAAAACTTGAGATTTCTTAGACCCCTTTGAGTGTAAAGCACACCCAGTACACCGTATGGAAAATGAGACGTTGAGTTAATGGAAAAGTGAATGAACTACTGGTCCAAGCCTATTCCTACATTGGATTTTGATAAACGTCACACTTACTAGCTACTCAGTGGGTTTACAAACAGCTCAATAGATTATATAAGTGAACAATAGCATTAGTTATGTGGTAATTTCTTATGGATGTTTGTCGTGTCAAGCTGAGGGTGTGCAGATTATGTGGTAGTTCATGTTGGTGGGTCAGATTTGTGTCGTGTCAAGCTAAGGGTTGTGTTAAAGATTGTCGCCCCTAATTGATCCAAATTTGTTGATAATGAAGCTCATGGTTCGATGGCCAAACAAGACCTTGTCTCCATGACTATTGTACAAGGGATCTCAAGGTCTTTAGTCATGCTAATTCCAATGCATCTACATCAATACAAGTGCTATCACTACAAGATAACCTAATGCTATTGCAAATGAGTACAAGACAAAATCTAATAGCATTACATCTTGAGCCTATGATGCGCGTCAACCAATCAAGAGTCAAGATGTCATAATAAGGTTAGCCATGTGTGCTCTTCTCCAAAGATGAAGACCAATGGTTTTATCCTAGCTCAAGTCTAAGTCAAAAATCAAAAGAAAAAGAAAAAGAAAAAAGAAAAAGGTTGAGACAGTGTCACCATCAAGTACATCATTTATCAACAAAAAGATTAAGGATGCATTGCCCCACTCACGTCATTTGTGCTTCATCAACGCATCCTTGAGGGGGCATTTATACACACCTAAAATTTGTACAAATTACAAATAAGGGCTTACATCCTCACAAACACACATTAAAGACTCAAAAGTCATACATGGGTTTCAAATTTACAAATTAAGTCCAATTGAAAGGATACGTTTATTTGGCTTGGTCTGGGTTTCTAAACAATGACCCATAAAACTATCAAGCTCCTAAGTCCCAACTCATTAGCTAGCCCAAATAGCTTGCATGGGACCCACATGAGAGAGATTTGAATAAAATCAAATCTAGATTCTCTTGGGTAAAGAAGGAAGGTTATACCATTCATGGAATATAAATAATTTCATAAATCACACTTCTCTCCAAACAAGGAAGGTGCAATCACTCTTTTAAACTAAAAGGGGTAAGAACATCCAATCAAGGGTTTGGGCAAAATTTTAACTCGAAGCCTGTAAATACTCCTCTCTTACATAAAGAAGGGACCTTTGGTAAAAGACTTAAAGCAAGAAGCTCAAGAGGGAAGAAGACTCCTAAAGCATCTCCAGAGCTCTACAAAGGCTTGAAGACTCAACACATACTTTCCAGTCTCTCCATCAACAATAGCTCATTGCTAGAGAGAAAAAGACTTCTTGCATCTCAGAGATACGCCACAAATCCAGCATTGAGAGTGAGATTTGCAATGTTTCTCTCCTTTTTGGATAAAGCACGAAGCCCCAAAGAGAACCAATTCCCTTGCAGTCAAACATCATTAACACCTGAATTCAAGAACCATGCCATCAGGCCCATGGATTCTATCAACAAAGAATCAGAGGTTTTACACTTTTTGTAAGAGAGTGTAAAATCAAAGAGTTGTATTCCATTCATTTATTACAAATATTCATTTATTGAATTTGTTACATTTATTTTGTGTCATGGATTTACACACGAAATTTGTATAGCACGCCCGGTGGGACACTTTTTCCTCTCATCTCTCCAGTCGACATTCAACCTCTACAAATAAGACTCGATGACGTCAAAGAAGAGGTCTGTTGTTATAGCTGACGTTGTTGCCATTAAAGGCAAGAAGAAAGCCTTTGGTAGCTATAGCTCCTTCATCGTCATCTTTAAAGCCAATTGTGAGCCCCCTGTGATCCATAACAAGACAAAGAATCGGACCTTTTACTTGGTTGAGTCCATCATGGGAAGAAGCGCTTTACCAAGAAGGACCCATCTCGTGAGACATCCAGTAAAAATAAGACTCCACCAATTAATGTGGTTTTACCTTCACCTAAAGTAAGTGAAGATGTTAGCTTTTCACTATTAGACGCTCATTTCAGCAATGGATCTAGGTCTGGATCCCATCTCAGGAAACTATCTATATAAGTTTCCAATCATACTCTATTGCCATGCCTGCAATGATGATGGGAGCCACAACAATTGAGGAGTAACCTGCTTAGATGACTACAACTATTGCTAAACTGACAAAGATAGTAGAAGAGAAAGATCTTCAAATTGTTAACTTGATGAACAAGTTGGAACAACAAAGTCCAACTAGATTAAGTCATGGTCCTTCTCATCCACCAGGTTTCACTCCATAAAGGAACCTGGAAATCAAGAGTGAGAAAACAACCTCATATGTTGAAGCTCTAAACTATGTCATATACCTACTATGTCGAGCTTAAAAACTAGCAGTGCTACAGTGTCACCCTAGCTAAGGTCTCTAATATCTCCTGTATATAAGATATAAGGGATTACTAACAAGTAATGAGATTTAATTGGATATGAGAGGAATAACTCAAAACTATACCATATGTTGTAAATAAGAAATGGGTTTCCAAAAAGGAAATTAAAATTGAGATATAATTTAACTAGTGAGAAAAAAGTGAATTTATATGAAAGTAGGATGATGGATAAATATTTAAATTTCAAGCAAATTTTGTATATTAATCTAATACCACAAAGAGAAAGACACAAACCATTAATTTAGTCCTATATACACAACTATATTAAAAATTCCTTTATTCTAATTTTAGGGTTCTCGACCAAAACAACACTTGCACAATGCAATACAAACAGACCCAAATTCAACAAAACTTTTGTGACATAAGAGGCACACGTCCTACCTAGACCATCTTAGCATTCTTGAAGGGACAAAAAGCTATTTCATTAGGAGACTATTGCTAAATCTGATGAACTTAAGATTGAATACAATTAGTTAATTGGGAACTTACTGGAATGGTTGGGTCAACTTAAGTTTGGAGCACAACTTGCTTCAAAGTCCCATTTCTGCTTCTTTTAGGATATTGTCACTCCTCAAAGATCTAGGGCTTGGTAGGAATGAATGTAGTGGAAGTGTTCCTGATACACTGGGGCAACTTTCTGAATTGGTTTCTTTAGACATATCCTCTAATCATATTACGGGTATCTTGTCTGATGCTTATTTCTCAAAGCTAATTAATTTGAAGATTTTACAAATGTCTACCAATTCCTTAATTTTGAATGTTAGCTCCAAATGGATCCCTCTATTTCAAGTCTAGAATTTTGATATGGGATCATGCCAGTTGGGTCCCTCTTTTCTTGCTTGGCTTGAAACTCAAAAGCAAGTCAGGTATTTGGATTTCTCAAATGCTAGCATTTCTGCACCTATACCCAATTGGTTTTGGGAACTTTCTTCTAATCTAACTCTATTAAATGTCTCTTTCAATTTGTTAAAAAGTAATCTACCAAACCATTTTAAGGTTATACGCTTCGTAGATATTGATTTCAACTCCAACCTCTTGCAAAGACCCATACCTCTTCCATTTATCAAGATTGAATTACTATATCTCTCTAATAATCATTTTTCTAGTTCTATTCCATTGAAAATAGGTGATGTACTCCCAAATTTGGTGTTTCTATCTCTTTTAAATAATCATATAACAAGCAAAATTTCAGCCTCCATCGGAAAGATGCTACCTCTAGGAGTCCTTAATCTTTTAACAAATAATTTAACCTGCAGCATCCTAACTAGCTTAGGAAATTGTTCTTCTCTAAAAGCCCTAGACCTAGAATAAAATTGTCTATATGGGGTTATTCCATGGTCATTGAGTTAGCTAAAACGACTTCAGACACTACACTTAAGTGACAATAGGCTATCAGGGGAGATCCCAACATCATTGCAGAATTGTTCAAGTTTGGAAACTCTAGATTTTGGAAACAATGAATTTTCGGGTAACATTCCACCCTAGATTGGAGAATAGTTGTCTGCTCTTCAAATTCTTTGCTTGAGGTTCAATGCATTATCAATAAGAATTCCTTCTCAACTTTCAAATCTCAACTCACTCCAAGTTTTGGACCTTGTAGAAAACAATTTGATTGGAAGAATTCTTGCCAACCTAGGGAATCTTAAAGCCGAGCATATGTGAAAAATTAAATAGGTATCTGCTTTATGGGAAGTATAGAGGCATCTACTATAAAGAGAATTTGGTTGTGTCTATTACAAACCAGTTTCTTGAATACACCAAAACTCTTTCTCTTACAACCTGAATAGATCTGTATGGAAATAATTTATATGGAGAGTTCCCAGAAGTAATAATGAATATCTCGGGCTTAACTGTTTTCAACTTGTCAAGAAACCATATCAATGGACACATTCCTAAGCGAATTGCTAGCTTGCATAAATTGGTATCTCTTGATGTCTCAAACAATAATCTCTTAGGCACCATTCCTTCCAACATGGCTTCTATGGATTCTTTGACTTATCTCAACTTTTCAAACAACAATCTCTCAGGTATGGTCCCATTTTCACGGCAGATGGCAACTTTTGACGAGTCCTCATATTATGGAAGCCTAAGTCTTTGTGGACCGAAACTAATTTTAAAATGCCAAAGTGAGGATTCAGATAAGAAAGGGATTGCTGTAGAAGACAACGACAATGAATTAAAGGATAAATGGTTTTTCTTGAGTACTAGTTTGGGATTTTCAGTAGGTCTTTTGGTATCTTTTATTATTCTAGCAATCAAAAGGATATGGAGTGATGTCTACTTCAACATTGTTGATAAATCTATCAATAAAACCTTGTTGATGGGAAGGTTTCCCAATTAGTTTCTTTTTGACGTCTCCTCTAATCATTTGATAGGTATCCTATTTGAAGCTCATTTCTCAAAGCTAATTAACTTGAAGATTTTACACATGTCTACCAATTCCTTTATTTTGAATGTTATCTCCAAATGGATCCCTCCATTTCAAGTCCAGTGTTTCGATATGGGATCATGCCAGTTGGGTCCCTCTTTTCCTACTTGGCTTGAAACTCAAAAGCAAGTCAGAGATTTGGATTTCTCAAATGCTAGCATTTCTGCCCCAAGACCAAACTGGTTTTGGGAACTTTCTTCTAATCTATCATTATTAAATGTTTCTTTCAATCTATTACAAGGTTAGCTACCAAACCAGTTCAAGGTTGTACCCTTCACAGATATCAATTTCACCTCCAACCTCTTGCAGAGACCCATACCTATTCCATTTGTCGAGATTGATTTACTAGATCTCTCTAATAATCATTTTTCTAGTCTTATTCCATTGAACATAGGTGATGTACTCCCGAATTTGGGGTTTCTTTCTTTTTCAAATAATCATATAATAAGTAAAATTCCAACCTCCATCGGAAAGATGCTACCTCTTGGAGTCATTGATCTTTTAACAAATAATTTAATTGGCAACATCCCAGCTAGCTTAGGCAATTGTTATTCTCTAAAAGCCCTAAACCTAGAATGGAATTGTCTATCTGGGGTTATTTCATGGTCATTAGGTCAGCTAAAACAACTTCAGACACTACACTTAAGTGACAATAAGCTATTAGGGGAGCTCCCAAGATCATTATAGAATTGTTTGAGTTTGGAAATAGCAAATTATCAGGTAACATTCCACCTTGGGTTGGAGAAAGGTTGGATGCTCTTCAAATTCTTCACTTGGGGTCTAATGCATTATCAGGAAGAATTCCTTCTCAACTTTCAAATCTCAGCTCACTCCAAGTTTTGGACCTTGCAAACAACAATTTGATTGGAAGAATTCCTGCCAACCTAGGGAGTCTTAAAGACATGGCATATGTGCAAATATTAAATAGGTATCTTCTTTATGGGAAGTATAGAGGCATCTAATACGAAGAGAGCTGGGTTGTGCTTTTAACTAGTTTCTTGAATACACTAAAACTCTTTCCCTTATATCTTACATAGATCTGTATGGAAATAATTTATATAGAGAGTTCTCAAAAGCAATAATGAATCTCTCAGACTTAACTCTTTTGAACTTGTCAAGAAACCATATCAATGGACACAGTCCTGAGTGAATTGCTAGCTTGCATAAATTGGCTTCTCTTTATGTCCCAAACAATAATCTCTTAGGCACCATTCCTTCCAACATGGCTTCTATGGCTTCTTTGACTCATCTCAACTTTTCAAACAACATCCTCTTAGGCATGGTCCCATTTTCAAGGTAGATGCAACTTTTTACGAGTGCTCATATTATGGAAGCCTAGGTCTTTATGGACCGCAACTAATTTTAAAATGCCAAAGTGAGGATTCAGATAAGAAAGGGGCTACTGCAGAAGACAATGACAATGAATTAAAGGATAAATGGTTTTTCTTGAGTACTGATTTGGGATTATCAGTAGGTCTTTTGGTACATTTTATTATTTTAGCAATCAAAAAGACATGAAGTGATGTCTACTTCAACATTGTGGATAAACTTATCAATAAAACCTTATTGATGGGAAGGTTTACCAATTGGTTTCTTTTTATGTATCCTCCAATCATTTGACGGGTATCCTATCCGAAGCTTATTTCTCAAAGCTAATTAACTTGAAGATTTTACACATGTCTACCAAGTTCTTAATTTTGAATGTTAGTTCCAAATGGATCCCTCCATTTCAAGTCTAGAATCTTGATATGGGATCATGCTAGCTGGGTCCCTCTTTTCCTACATGGCTTAAAACTCAAAAGCAAGAGAGGTATTTGGATTTTTCAAATGCAAGCATTTCTTCCTCTATACCCAACAAGTTTTGGGAACTTTCTCCTAATCTATCTCTATTAAATGTCTCTTTCAATCTGTTACAAGGTTAGCTACCAAACCATTTTAAGGATGTACCCTTCACATATATCAATTTCAACTCCAACCTCTTTCAAGGACCCATACCTCTTCCATTTGTCAAGATTGAATTACTGGATTTCTCTAATAATCATTTTTTAGTCCTATTACATTGAACATAGGTGATGTACTCCCAAATTTGGTGTTTCTATCTCTTTCAAATAATCATATAACAAGCAAAATTCCATCCTCCATTGGAAAGATGCTACCTCTTGGAGTCATTGATCTTTCAACAAATAATTTAACGGGCAGCATCCCAGCTAGCTTAGGCAATTGTTCTTCTCTAAAAGCCCTAGACCTAGAATGGAATTGTCTATCTGAGGTTATTCCATGGTCATTAAGTCAGCTAAAACGACTTCAGACACTACACTTAAGTGACAATAGGCTATCAGGGGAGCTCCCAACATCATTGTAGAATTGTTAGAGTTTAGAAACTCTAGATCTTAGAAACAATGAATTCTTAGGTAACATTCCACTCTAGATTGGAGAAAGGCCGGTTGTTCTTCAAATTCTTCGCTTGAGGTCCAATGCATTATCAGGGAAAATTCATTCTCAACTTTCAAATCTCAGCTCACTCCAAGTTTTGGACCTTGCAAACAACAATTTGATTGGAAGATTCTTGCCAACCTAGGAAATCTTGAAGCCCTGACATATGTGCAAAGATTAAATAGGTATTTGCTTTATGGGAAGTATAGAGGCATCTACTATGAAGAGAGCTTGGTTGTGTCTATTAAAAACCAGTTTTTTGAATACACCAAAACTCTTTCACTTATAACCTACATAGATCTGTATGGAAATAATTTATATGGAGTGTTCCCAGAAGCAATAATGGATCTATCGTTCTTAACTATTTTCAACTTGTCAAGAAACCATATCATGGACACATTCCTGAGCAAATTGTTAGCTTGCATAAATTGGCATCTCTTGGTGTCTCAAACAATAATCTCTCAGGCACCATTCCTTCCAACATGGCTTCCATGGCTTCTTTGACTTATGTCAGCTTTTCAAACAATAACCTTTTAGGCATGGTCCCATTTTCAAGGCAGATGACAACTTTTGACGAGTCCTCATGTTATGGAAGCCTAGGCCTTTGTGGACCTCAACTAATTTTAAAATGCCAAAGTGAGGATTTAGATAAGAGAGGGACTAATGTAGAAGATAGTGGCAATGAATTAAATGATAAATGGTTTTTCTTGAGTGTTGGTTTAGGATTTTCAGTAGGTCTTTTGGTACTTTTTATTATTCTAGTAATCTGAAGGATATGGAGTGATGTCTACTTCAACATTGTGGATAAACCTATCACTAAAACCTTGCTGATGGGAAGGAGTAGAACAATATCCCATAGAAATAAACACCATTGACGGTGATGTACAAAACTTCGGTGAAGACAATTTCTTACTATTTCATTGCTTAAAATCCTTGAAGTTAAGAGAATGGACTTGGTTGATGTTTCTAGTTACTTTTTTGGGGGGGGGTGTAAGGTAGTTACTTATTTCTAGGAAATTCGCTATGATATAGATGATTTAATTAGTAATATATGGTGTCTCACATGATTCTTTTTTTTTTGGCTCTTAAGAAGTTAATCTATGTCCATGGGAGTGTTCTAATGCATGCAAGGATTTGTCATGGATAAACTAAATCCTAGATAAGAGAAATCCACTATTTGGATAGTTGAGATTACTAGAGTGTGGTTTGCACTTATCCTAGCTTGCATGGATTATGAAGGTATAGATTGTAGAACATGTAGGTGCATTATGTTTTGTAGCTCCTTCAGTATCACCCTATAATGAAATCATGACAGGGTTAACCTTTTTGGTGGATAAGAGAAAAGTGAAAGATTGTAATGAGATTAATTGGGAAAAATATTTGAGGCACCTAATAAGCATAATGAAGAGCCATTTCCATGAGACATTACAGCAACAGTTGCCTTTGTTACTATCAATGATAGCCAACAAGTATGGAATCAGAGAATTGCGATCACAACGGGGTAAGCAGTGACAAAAGAAAAGAACCAAAAGAAATGGTATGATTTGCAAAAAACTACAGTCATATGACATTCATACGAGAGATACACTCATTGGATCTATAGTTTTCTTTCCAATACAAAACGCCTAAAAATAACTAGAAAGATTGAGAAAGAAAGGGCATGGGCATGGGCGTTACAAGGAGCCTCATCATCTCATGATTGCTGCAAAACCCAAAAAAGAAACCCTAGAAAATAAAACCAATCAAAAAAATAGAAGAAAACTAAATTAAAAGGAAAATAAAAATAAAACACGAGTATTCCTTGTTCATAATCAACAAATCTTGCACACAAAAAAAAAAAAAAAAAAAAAAAAAAAAGAAAATTAAGGCATACCTTTGAAGGAGGGAAGAGAACTCCAATCCGATTAGCATGGAAACACAGAACTAAAGAATCGATTAGCTCTAAAGAAAAGCCATACTAAGAGAGGAATTTGTATGGGGAATTGGTTAGATAAATTAGGTCTTTTTGAGACTCTTCATTTCTGTTTCTTCTACTCAATATAGACTGAGCGAATGGGGAAATAGTAGAGCGAATGTGGGAAACAAATAAAATGCAAGAATAGTTTAGAAAATGTTTAGTCCAGTAATTAATATTAGAAAAAGTTATAGAGTAGCCAAAAAACCATATTAAAAAGTCAGGATTTAACTACGATTTATCATATCTATAATAATTTAACTATATTTTAATTTAGAATGTTATGCTTATAATAAGCGTAACAATAAAACAACAATAGTTATGGTTTTAATTAAACATAACTAAATAAATGTAACGATAAACCCTTTTTGTTGTAGTGTAGAAAAATACTATTAGAAAAAAGGAGAAACTTCAATACCTAAGAAATAGGTGAGAGGACAAAAGTCTTTCATGGTAAACTTAAAGTTAGATGTGCTATTATATGAGACAAAAGAGTAGATATATTACTAGTAGCAATAATATCATCAACAAAAAATATTAGTAAAATAATATCTTCATTAAAACAAAAGCTGAATAAAGAAGAGTTAGATTTCTTGTAAAAGAAACCAATAAGAAAAAGAAATAAACTAAAACAATTAAACCAAGATAAAATAACTTGTTTGAGAACATAAATAGCTTTATGATAGGAGAGGTTAAAGTTAATATGCTTAACATATATTTAATACTTCCCTCAGGAGGAATACTCTTGGATATGGCATGTACACTCGGGCACTATTGGGGGGGGGGGAATAT
>JAOXJP010111571.1:0-14101 GCA_025762735.1 Platanus orientalis
ATGCAAAAAAAATTTCAAAATTTGATCTCAAGGCTGGGTTTTGGTAACTCGGAGTTCATCCCACTGATCGACCCAAGACTACTTTCTCTATCTCTAACCACCACTTCCAATGGACTGTTCTCCCTTTTGGCCTTAAAACCACCCCTTCCTTGTTCCAGCAAGCCATGGTCCGTATTTTCCAACCCATTCTCCCCAACATCCTCATCTACATTGATGACCTCCTGCTGTTGTCTCCCACTCCTGAAACCCATCATCATCTCCTCCACCAGTTTTCCACCCTGGTAAACCAACATGGAATCATGCTTTCTGAAAAGAAAATGGAAATTGGAAAACCTGAAGTCGACTTTGTGGGCTTGCATCTCCATGATGGCCAATATTCTCTCCAACCCCATATCTCCACTGCTATTCTGAACTTCCCTGACAAACTCCCAACTCCAAAATCTGTTCAACAATTCCTTGGCCTTGTCAATTACATGGCCGATTTCATCCCCCACATTGCCAAATCTCGTTCCGTTTTGGCCACCCTTCTCAAGAAAAACCCTCCTCCATGGAATTCCCGTCACCTCCAAGCAATCAAGACACTAAAAGCCCATTCTAAGAATCTTCCTCCACTGCACATTCCAGGCCATTCCTCTACCCGTAATCTCCAAACTGATGCCAGTGACTCCTATTGGGGTGCTGTCCTCTTCGAAGAAGTTGAAGGCAAAAGAAACATCTGTGGCTATAAGAGTGGTGATTTCTCTCCTGCAGAAGCTCATTACCACTCCACCTTTAAAGAAATTCTCGCAGTTAAAAGAGGCATTGAGAAGTTTTAATTCCACCTAACAGGAAGACATTTCACTGTAGAAATGGATTCGTCCTCTTTCCCGAAAATGTTATACTTCAAGCAGAAAGTTCTTCCAAATTCTCAACTTCTCTGCTGGGCAGCTTGGTTTTCCCAATGGAATTTCCAAGTCAAACACATTAAAGGGATTCACAATGATCTTGCTGACCTTCTCTCACGCAAACCTCACCTCTTCCAGTCAGTTCAACCTGCCCCAATAGCTCTCATTTACCCCCTTACCTCAGTTCCCCCAGAAGACCCTCTCATCCTCATGGCTCATCTTCCTCCTGACATCCAATCTACTCTCATGTCGTACATACAACATACCGGCAGTACCCACAACTTTCATACCTGTCTTGCCCTTCAACTCAGACGTCATGGCCAAGTATTTACCCACATCGCTCATCCCCAGTATCCATTATTGGCCCCCTTAACTATTCGTAGATACTACCACCTCCCCAAATAAGCCCTCTGCTTTCTTTGGTACCTCTTTGAAAAATACCGCATTGCCTTTATTTTTTATGTTCCCCTCGTATTCGCATACATTGCCCAAGCCATTGTAAACCCAGTTATTCCCCCCCACCTGTCCCATTTCAAAACTTTCCTTGTCTGGTTTCACCCTCTCCCAGTATGGCAAGCCATGTTCACACCCATCCAAGCCCAGTTTACAGTCATAACCTTCCATAACCCTATAGATTTCATCCAAGACTTCACTTCAAACCCTCCGCATTCTTACTACAACCATGATCCCTTTGTCCGATTCCAACAATGGTGCACATATCACTATATGACCCACAAACAACTTCATCCTGCTGCCTGGGAATTCTTCCAGGACTCAACGTGTGCACTAAACCATGTTGAACTATCCGCAATCCCAACCCATATTCGTGACCAGCCTTTTGCCCAGTATGGATGCCCCATATCCGACTCCCTTTTCGATAACCTACTTACCTTTTTTGAACTGACAGGACATTTGGGATTCAGCTCATCAGACGAATCTCCTTTTACCATATATCCTGGTACTAGTGATTTGGATTGACCTGCCTGCTGCCCACCGAAGCATCCTATGCTGCCCTTTTGTTGTGCATCAGCTGCCACCTAGCATCACCCGTGATCTTTGTAAAAACTAAATATTATGTGTGTTTGAGATCCGTTGCTTTTAGCGATCTATAAATAATGAAGTCTATAAGAGAAAGAGGTAGATTGGGACTTGTTTAGATCGCCTTTAGTTTGTGTCACCTCTAGTTTGGGTGTAAGTTTTCTTGTACTGTTTCCTTGTATTGTTAATATATTCCGGCTTCTACTGTTTATCTCTCTGTTTCTATTGTTTATCCTGTTTATCTTCGTTTATGTTGATCCAACCAAGCACCCCTTAGGGTGTTCGGTTGTCCCATCCGAACAGCCCCAGGGGTGTTCGGTCTGTACACTCAGAACACCCAGGTAGAAGGAAGAAAAAAAAACTACCTTGACTTCTTCTTGCTCCCAATCACATCCGGGATACTCCATGACTTTATTTTTTTGTCTCTAATGCTAATAACTTGTAAACGAAGAACAAATAGAGGAAGAAAAAAATTGGAGAAAGGGAGAGGAACGTAGAAGAAGAGGAGAGGAAGAAGAGAAGGCGTGGGTTTTGGAGGGAATGAGTGAGGTGTGATTAGAAACTTTATTAGGTTTTTTTGTTTTTTTTAATGTTAACAAGGGTATGAAGGTCATTTTATATTAGGGTATTTTGGAGAAACAAAAAAACGGTTTAAGTGAGGTAAGTTCAGAAAAACTTGAGGTGTAAATAGCACACCCCTTTTAATCAAGTGTATTTGTTGAAATTTTGAAAAAAATTAAAACTAGGGTGTGAAGAGAATTTTTTGGAGTGTATTTAGAAACTCCCCATTACGAAACACCTACTTTCTCATTTTAACACCTTTTAGATGTTTTTAACCCCCAAGCACAATAGAAGTCATCTTATCATTCACTATACACACTACAGACACTTTTTCATCAATGACATTTTCTTCCATCTAATTAACAGTTTAAAACAAGTTTTTTGCCCTTTTTTGTTGGCACTGAAAGGCAAACATATGATTAAGAATTGAGCAAAAGTCCTGTCCAGGATTTGGTATCCAGGACACCAAGGGATGTCATATGGAATATAATGGGTGGGTGATACATTTTTTTAATATGAAATATGCATTTTATTCCATATGACGTCCTCTGGTGTCCTGGACACCAAATCCTGGACAGAACATTTATTTTTGATTAATAAACATCCTAGCATCCTTAGTCGCCAATACATAATGATCTAAATCTACCACCCTCTTAAAACAGATGGGAGGGAGAAAAAAATCTGAGGTAGGTTTGTGTTTACTCCCCTAAAAACCACTAACCTCTGCCCCTTGACAGGAGCTGGACACATCAACGCCAAAAAGTAATTTACACTTCTTTTTTGGGGGTGCATATCACTTTCCAGTTATGATGTGCCTGCCCCCTGATAGAGGGCAGTGGTTAGTGTTAATTAAGGGGAGCATTCCCAATCCCCTTTGAAAAATCTCCTACCATAGGCAGATTTATTTGTTGGCGCAGGAGAAAGGCACAGCACATACCCTAGGAAAAAGTGAAAATCACTTTTTTAAAGATATGTGTCCATCTCATATGCATCTAGATTAATCTGCTCACAAGAGAGGATCCTTGGGGGTGGAACGGGGTGAATACTAAAGTCTTTGTTTTTGGTATTTGTACTAATCATTTACTATCTCTTAACATGCATAATTAAAGCCTTGGGGATTTGGTAGGATCACCTGAGGTTAGCCTAAGGTAGGACTGACATCAAGGCTGAACACATCAACACTAAAAAGTGAAAAGCATCTCCAAAAAATGTAAGTCACTTTTTCAGCATTGATGAATCAATCCTACCTTAGGCTCACTTTAGGGGTCACACTAAATCCAAGGCGGCATAAAAGAGATAGGCTCAAAATAATACAAAAAAAGTCTTGACAATCCCTCCACGGAACTTCTCCTAAGGAGCTTGTCAAGAAGGGAACTGTATCAATGGTGCAATGATCCGTATTTCACTAAAATGGTAAAAATGTAATTTTATTATTATAAGGGTAAAATTGTTATTTTACATATTTAGATAGACCTTAGAATGATTTAGGAACCCCTTGAGCCAATTTAGAAATATAGAACCTAAGTTGGACTACAAACTAATCAAGTTTAAAAGTTATCGTGATTTCGTAATTATGATAACTTTCTGGGACCACTAACACTAATGCCAAGAGAATTAGAGATTGAACTATACCTTGTTAAAAAGGTCTTCGAACATTCTTTCCAACGTAACAAATGGTGCTCAATTTAGAGTTTTCTAGAGAAAGTTATGGTCATTTTTTTGCAAGGTGTTTTTGCATTAAAAAATCTAGGCAATTTCGGGTTGTACAGGTCAGGTGCCCTAAAACGAACAATTTGGGGCGCCCTAAGGTCATAGGAGATGCCCCAATTCTCGAAGGTTGCAAAAAATAAGCTCGAAATTGTCTCAAAATGTGATTTTGCGATGTGCCAGTTGCTTATTGGTTTTCCAAACGTGTGAGATTTCGTCATGGGTAAGTTATAACCCTACTAACACCTTAATTATGTTATTTTGCCTCATTATTACAAATAGTGAGAGAATTAGAGAGATTGAGGCAAGTTCTTTAGCTAAGTGTGAGAGTTCTTCCCCAATTGGATAAGTTTTACTCCCAACTTTAAAAATTTGTTGAGATAGTTTGTTTTCTTCCTAGATTTTTTTGTTTTATCTAATATTCTAATTCATGCTAAACCTAATCATTTTACAAAAATTGGGAGAAAGGGAAAAGAAATCTTACTTAAGGATTTCTTTGGGATAAACAAGTAAAAGTATTAGGTAAGTAGTTACACAAAACTTACTCTCATTTTTTGTTTGTTCTTAGGTTCTTATAAATCTTGTGATGGTAAAATATTGAGTCTATGAATGTTTTCTCATATGTTTGTGAAAGCTCTTTGCAGAACCTTATAAATCCTAAATTTTATTGTGATTTGCGATGAGATATTGTCATATTATGCTAGGATCTTAGAAATCCCTAATTTAATTTATAATTTTTTTTTTACATTATATGTATATGCATTTCCTCAAGATATTGGATTCCATGAGTTTTGAAAGCTTGTATGGTAAAAATCTATGAATCTGTAGTCTCCATAATAGATATTAATACATGAAATGCTTAATTTGTCATGAAAAATATAGATAGTTGAATTGGAATTGAACATCTTTTAATATCTTATTGCAAGAATAAAGAAGTTGATTTGATTACATATATAGAAATTGATTATGATGCATGTTGACTCTTACTATAATGAAAATAGCTTATAGTAGTATATGATTTGCTTAGAGATTGTTATAAAATGATTCAAATGAGTTATGAGTTGAGATTGTGAGTGATTAGAAAGCATGTATAATATGATTATTATTGAAATTTTCACTCATGTTAGGTGTATTAATTTTATGATGTTTTAAAGTAGAATAATATGTAAAATTTCATGATTTCTTTTTAAGTAAGCTAGAAACTGATTTATTAATGTTTCATATGTTCCAAATCACACTAGTAAGTATATGGTTTAAAGATGGATGTAAGTTGTTTAATAATTGTTATGTAAATATTTTAATGAACCATGTTTAAGGACCATGAAAGATTAAAAAGCATGTGTAATATATTTGGTGTACCTATTGCATAATGTTTAAAAGTGTTATAGTATGCAAAAATTCCATGATGTTTTATGGATTAAGTTATAGAATGGATTTATTGATGTTGCATATGTCACTAATCATGCTAGTAAATTTATAGTCTAAAATTATATGCCTATTGAGGATTCCAGTGAATGCCTATTATGGGCTTCGAATTTTGCATGATGGGTGAACTTCTTAAAAAAGGGGTTCACTCATCATGGACCTAACCCACGATGACAAAGAGTCGTTACTAGTCATTTTTAAGATGTGACTGAACATTTATTTTTTAAAACAAAGTCATTTTTCATTTAAAAAATTAATTTGAAATATTTGACTCCTTTTTTGTGGGTCTACGTAGAGGCTTTTGGGTAAGCGGTTCGGTTATAGACCAGGGGAAGTGTTAAGCACCCTGGTCCACCAGCATACGCGGTCACTTACTTAAACTGGTTTAAGTCTATAGTGAGTGCATTAGTGTCTCTAATTTTGAAAATGTATCATGCATGTGTAAGTAAGTTACCCTACTAACTATTGTATGTGTGTGACATGAGCATAAAAAATAAATTATCTAATGAAAAGTTTATCATGTTATTTTACAATGAAAGATAAAAATTCAAACGACATAAAAAATATAAAAAGTATTTGAAACATACTTGGAGCCTTGTTTCCTTATGGCTAAACTAAATTAAAAAAAAATGACATATATACAAAAAAATAATGGCATCACAAACATAATTAAAAATAAATATAAATAAATTAATGAGATAAAAGAAAGAAATAAAGAGAGAAAAAAATTGATTCAATATTTATCACAATGGTATCTAAGACAAAAAAAAAATAATAACAATAAAAGAATGAAATAAAATCTAAGTAAAAATAAGAATGGATTAGGATGATTGATAGTGATAACTTAAAGAGACTTGTTTATCATAAAAATAAATCAATTCAAAATAATATAAAATGTAGAATAAATGAAATAATTAATTGATTAAAAATAAAAAAATGAATGGCATAAAATGGTTAAACATAATAACATCAACAAAATTATAAAAAAAAACATAAAAATAAAAATTAAGTATAAATACATAAATAAAATATAAAATCACGATTACAAATAAAACAACTAGCTAATAAACATAAAAAAGAATAAAAAAATAAAAAAATAAAGAAAATTAAGTAGAAAAATAATAAAAATAAAATTAATGGCCTATAATGGAAAGAGCTGATCGCTTCAAGAAAATACTTATCAATAAATAAAATACCAATAAATCAAGTTAAAAAATAAGATAAAATAAAATAAAATTAAAATCTATATTACAACAAAATTATTTAATTAATAAACATTAACTAAGATTATAAAAAATCTATGCATACAGGTATCTAACATTAATTAATGAATTAATAAAAAAATTTAAAAATTAATCTACAAAAATGAGGCAGTTGTACATAAGATTTATGTAAATAAAAAATTAATTGAAAACACATAGATAATGTAAAATGAATTAAAATATTACAATACTTATATAAAAAAAGATGAAAGAATTATCTTAAAAAAAAAAGAAAAAAAAGAGTAGGATCATATCTCTGGGATGTTGCACTTGTGAATAATTGTTTTTTTTTTAGTTGGGCAACAAGTTCTGATAGGTCTGTCCTAACGTTGGAATCAAACAGACAACAATGGAGATGATGACATATCTAGGAAAGAGAGTTTCTTGGAGAATTTTTCCTCTCCCAAAAGAAAGAAGGGTGGTATTCTATTTATAGGATTTTAGTAGGCTTTCACCTAAAGAAAGGGGAGTGAGTGAGAGAATGTATTGAGACCAAAAGGGGAATGATTAGAGGATTGGAATGAGGTGGCTAGGTAGTTTTAGGAAATGAGAGTTGGTGAGCCAATATTAACATAATCTTTGCCAAAGTGTCAATGACATGTCAATTAAAAATAAAAAAATGAGTGATTAGGATTCCAAAAGTGGAATGAGAGTGTTTTTAAGTGTGTTTGACACATGTGAACTTTCATCTAAAGAAAGAAGAGCAAACGAGGGAGTGTGTTGGACCAAAAGAGGAATGATTGGAGGATTAAAATGAGGTGGCTAGGTAGTTTTAGGAAATGAGAGTTGGTGAGACAAAATTGACATCATTTTTGCCTAAGTGGCAATGATATTTTAATTAAAAATGGAATGATGAATGATTAAGAATCCAAAAATGGAATGAAAGTGTGTCTAAGTGTGCTTGACACATGTAGGGCATGTGTCATGGACAAAAAGAGTAATATGATGTGGATTTAGGTGTGTTGGACTCATGCCAAGTATGTGACTTGCCAACTTAAGATGTTTGTATATAGGTTTGGACTTAAGTTATAATAAGTGTGTTTATGTATAGATTTTATGTTAGACTTAAAGGGTTTTTGGACACAAGTTTTAGGTTAGACGGGTTATACTCACACAAAAAATGATGAAGGATTAAGGAAGGGGCAACACATGTCACATGTCACAATGCATTATAATATGGTGTCCCCATATGGAATCTTGTTGTCTAAATATAAAAATTTAGAAAAATTGAGCATCCTGAATAAATCGATGGCACTAATCATCATGGTGGGGTCCGATTTTTTATCTGAGGGTCTAAAATACTTAATCGGACAGTCACAAATCGATATGGTGCAATGGAAGGCTTATGAATGAACTTTGAATGTCATTTCCAATATCCCAAGGTTTTAACACATGCTAAATCCATCTGCATTGCCTGATTGACCATCCGATATGAATCTTGTTCAAAATTTGAAAGATTCTAAATCAAATGTCAAGATTCACTAAAACTTAATTTATCATATTTGGACAATCGGACCCTCTATCCTAAGGTTTTGGGACATTCTGAGCACATCCATGATGTCAGATTGATCATCCAATTTTTCTTTCTGATCATATTTTGAAAAATTCTACATTAAGGGATGAGATTCTTTAAAACATACTACGATGAAATTTGTTGATCAAACACTCTATTTTTAGGTTTTGAAATGCTCTAGACACATCTATGACATCTGATTGGTTGTCTAATGCTTATATAATGAAATTCAGTGGTTCACTTTTAATGAAGGGTAAAATCATAATTTTCAATGTAGATGTGACCGAACTTGAGACAACCCTTTAGAAATATATGAGATTAAAAGTAATGATAAGAAGATGAAGAAAGTAGGTCTAATAAAGATCTTAGAGAAAAATTGAGGTTTGTAGTGCCAAATTAGGAGATAATGGGGATGACCTACAAAGAGGAAGTTGTCTAACCACCTTGGTTTCCTAGGATGCCTAAGAACAATTCTAGAGAGTTGGTGCTGCACATTGAAAGAAACCTTTGGATCCTCTGCCAAAATTAGGTGTTGACACCAATAATGATAGATTTATTCTCTATTACCAAGTTAATAGATGTAACATGTAATGGTATATGTTATTGTGTCATAATTAAATAATGCTTTATGTGGTAATAAGATAAAGTAAGTTTGTCATGAACTAATGAGGAGTGAAACAGATAAAAATTCAAGAAACATAAAATAAGATAAGCAAAAAGAATGTCAAGATGAAGAGCTCAAGATCTAAATATCAAGATGTGAATGTTAAGATATGGTCAAGGTCCTGTCATTGGGGATACAATACAATGTGGAATGTTCTATCAAGATCTTGCCACTGGGGATACAACATAATGTGCAATGTTCTATCAAAGTCCTGCTATTAGGGATACAATACAATGTATAATATTTTATCAAGGTTCTGCCATTGGGGATATAATACAATGTGTAATATTCTATTAAGGTCAAGTTATGGTTAAGGTCTTATCATTGGGGATACAATTCAATATGCAATGTTCTATCAAGGTCCTGGCATTGGGGATACAATACAATGTGTAGTATTTTATCAAGGTCTTGTCATTGGGGATACAATACAATATATAATATTTTATCAATGTCAAGTTATGATCAACGTCCGAGGGTATAATACAATGTGCAATATTCTATCAAGGTCCTTCCATTAAGGATATAATTCAATGTGTCAAGGTATAAAGTAAACAAAAGAAAAGTGTAACAAATGTATAAAGTAGGTGAAAGAAAAGTGTAAACAAGTGTAAGATAGTGAGGAACAAGCGTAAGAAAGTGTAAGAAAATGATACTATGTATTTAAGTAAATATGAGTAAGTGTAAGTGACCTTAAAAGTTCTACTATAAAGAATGAAATTATGTTAAAGAAGAGAAATCTTATAAGACACATAATATGAATGAAAATCATGAGAAAAAGAATAAAAAATTTTATAGAAAGAAATAATATAAGGAGAGAAGAAAAGCATATAAGTTTAAAAAATAAATTAAAACTATAAGTCATGTAAATAATGAAAGGTATTAAGGTAAGGAAATGGACACATCTAAGTTTCATAAGTAAGAAAAAGTTCATAAGTTATGTAAGAAAAAATTTCATGAAAAAAAAAGAAAGTGTATAAGTTACTAAGGAAAATACATGTATTTAATATGAGTAAATAAATGAAAAGTTAAGAAATGAGTGAAAGCTCAAAATCTTTAAAAAAATTTAAGTTCTTAAACTATATAAGAAAAATGGAGATGTATGATAGTTCTCCCATTGTGATATAAATCAATTCTATGAAGATCAATGATAAGTATTAAATGACCAATGAAAAGTGATAAGTAAATATTAAGACAATGACAATGAAAGTTAATGAGTGATAAGTAAAGACATGACGAATGATAAATAACCTATGATAAATAAAAAGCATGAAGGTGAATGATAAGTATTACGGTAATGATAGATTTGTTGAATATTAAAGTCGAATTTCATATGTCTCACTATACAAATGTGTTATTATGATTGTTAACTACTTAAGAATGATGCATGCTTAGTTTGACGTGATTTGAATATGCATATCCATATTAGAAAAATATAATCCATGCATGATAAATGAATAGAAAATTTTCATTGAGATGTACATTATGTATCTTTACTATGGATGGACTGTGAAATATTTACCATGTTATGGTGAACACATATTACCATATATATTGCTAATTGTAAGTATGAGAAGAATGTCATGTATAAATAGAATCATGTATAGTGCCACATATAACTATGAGAAGAATGTCATGTGTAGGTAGAATCATGCATATTGTCATTTATGGATGTTAGAAGGATGCCATGAATAAAACGAAGCATGCGAATTAAAATGTTTGTTCCTATATGAAGAATCATGATGATGAATATTTAGATTTTGTAATGTCTACGAAATTTTGTATATACACTATCACATGCCTACACACTTAGAATTGGTATGTATTATATATAGAGATATATTAAATATTTTGTATTGAAAGATTCATGTTTGCCAATTCAGTTTTTGTCATAGGTTTTGTATACCTACTTACAAGCCATGGATTTCAATCATCCATACACTTTTTTCAGGTGATGTTTAGTGCATGTATGTCATTTGGAGTGCCTAGAGGTTGAAAAAGAGGCATGCGACAGATGTTTCATCTTTTAATAGTTTTCAGATTACTTTAGATTCTTACTTTCGTACTAGACATTGTTATGAGATGTATTATGTCAAAATTTAAACTTTAAAATTTACAGTCTTATGTTTTATTTGTGATAATGGAAGGTTAGTTTTAGAGATGGTATAAGTTTATGATTTTACTTCCGCTGCATATTGAGGTTTATAATTAGTAGTCATTAATTCATATTATGCTGCATCTTTAAAATTATGGTTAAATGTAATAGTTTATGATTCCGTTGTTTATGTTGTTTTAAGGTTAAAGTTAAGTATTCCATGAAGATCACAGGTTCAGGTAAAAGGCTTAAATTTATAACAAATTTTGTATGGATCCAGTTTCGTAGCGACCCGGTTTCATGCTTAAATAAGGCAGTGAATTTCGGGGTCATTTCAGATGGAGCCCCTTTCATAATTATTTTCTTAGCCCTTATGACTCGAGCAATTTGAATACTAATGTGAGCAGTATCAAAGCATATTTCCTATAGTGTAAAATAAATTGACGACCTTAAAGCGCTAGGTGCTGAGTGGCATGCAACAAAAAAAAAGTGAACCATCACTTGTTACAAGTAGGGTGGTGTTTTTTCACTTTTTATGTCGTGTATCACTCATGCATGTCATTTTAGGATCACCACTTTGTTTTGCATCGCAGAAAATCCATTTGTTTTAGAGCGTCATGTGCTTTGACAGTTTGGGGAGATGAAAAGGCAACGATCAAGTTGCCCTTCTTATCTCCGACTATGATTTGGTACGACTGCCCCTGTGCGACCTAGGTCAGTATGGCATCAGGGGCGGACACATCAGCGCCAAAAAAGTGATTTACACTTTTTGAAGGGATGCTTTTCACTTTTCATCATTGATGTATCGGCCCCTTATGCCATATTGACCTTGACTGACCTAAGGTGTTCATACCTAATCCTTTGGATTGTATCTCCAATAATAGCACAATTTCTAGTTTTGTTTTTACCCACCAAAGAAAAAAAACCTTTTTTCATTTATAGTGGCACCGTCCAAATTCAATTTGAGTTAGAGCTCCCACATATTACTTTGGGCCTCAAAAGTAGGCCCAGACTTAACCCAAATTGAAGTCATCTTACCCCAGCCCACTTAAATTTGGTCAAATAAAATCAAGCTTCGGTCCAACCTAACCTAATGTGTAGCCTTAGAGTTCATCAACATCAAAGGTAGATGTGGCAATTTGTGTTGGTGGGTCTATAAGCACCTAATTTTGTCGCAACTCCCAGTTCCGGCGCTTCTCTTCAGGTCAGCAGACTGGCAAAACAATCCTAAGTTTCTTTCGTAATCTATCAAATTCCAATCGACCAGCATCAACCCTTGTCCCCATCATCCTTTTTATTTGTCTATTTATTTGTTATTATTTATAGAAAAAATAGTATTTTATTTTTCAAAGTGTTATTTTATTATCAAATGATTTTTTTTAAATATTATTTATGTATTATTTACTTATGCATTTATTTTTTTATATTCTCTTCTCTTTTTTATATTTAATTTGAAAATAGTATGTTCCCTCGTGTCTCCACACCATAAGCTAACACGTGATGTTATTATCATTATTATTATTTATTTTGAAAAAAGTGTCATTTTTAAACGGGGAGTAAATATTCATTTAGAATACTTTTTATTTTTATTTCTTAAGCTTATAAACCCCATTTTAAGGGTATCTTTGTTATTATTATTATTTTAATTTTTTAATTTAATTTAATTTAATTATTATTATTTTTCTTTTCCTTCTTTCTTTTTTTTCCTTTTCTTCCTTTCCTTTTCCTTTTTTTTTTCTTTTTTTCCTCCTAGCTGCTCCTGCGCAGCAAAGGACTCTTAGGTAACCCCTCCCCCTCTCCTCTCTCTCTCTCTCTCTCCCTGATTCTCTTTCTTTCCTCTGCGCCCTCTCTCTCTATAGCTCTCCACCTGGCACTCCCTCTCTCTCTCTTTTGCTTCCTCTCTTTCTCTCTCTCTCTCTCTCTCTCTCTCTCCTTGTAAGGCTCTCTGCCCATGATTCTCTCTCAATCTTCCCCCACTTTCTTCTTTAACAAAAGACATAGGCCCCTTTTGCTCAATAGATCCCCTCTCTCCCGTTTTGGTGCAAATTGACCACATCTCCCTCCCTGCCCAATGCATCACGTTTTGACATCACGAGCACTGTGCAAGACTCAGGCAATGAAGAAGGAGGACTAATCAAATTGTCAAACCCCCCTCTCCAATTTCCCTGTGACGACAAAACCCTCACCTGATTTCCCACTTGACCTCTCTCTCTCCCTCTCTTGATCTTGCCCTGTCAAAATTCCTAGCTCACTAATCTCCCTCCTACCCTCAAAATCTTTTTTCTGTGATTTGCAGAAGTCCCTCTGCCCCAAACCCTTGGCTCAACTAGCCATTGCATCCTCCCACATCTTCCATTTTCTCATGAACACATTTTTTGTTTGCAGTTTTGCATCTCTTTCCCCCTCTATTCTAATGAAAACCCAAGCCCAACGACCTGATGCCCTTGCTGTGGCCTTTCCTCCTCCCCCACTTCATTACCCCTCAAGTGAATACTTGGAATTCGTCTATAGCCGAGCGCCCCTCTCTCTATCACTAATTGTCCATCCCCTGCTTCCATTCCCCCGCGTTTGAAAAGGCCAGCCTTGACGATGACAACTTGGCATCCCTACCAGCTGGCCCCTTTGACTGAAGGACAACCTAGAGACCCTCAAATTTGAATCTACCACCCTCTCTATAAAAGCCTAGCAAAGCATTGTAAAGGGGGAGGACATCTAAATCCCTCCTTTCTCAGCCCTGGAGATTTCACCCTGAACCATCACCTACTGTTTCACGTTCTCCACCCTTCTTCTGCAGCACCAGATTTTATCAAGATCTCTTCCAAACATGTCCAACTGTATGCTCTGTCCAACATATGAAGATGAACACGCAAAAAAAAAAAAAAAAAGATTTGTGTGATACAGGAAAGAAACGACTCGTTTCTTCTCTTAAGAAATTTTTTGGTGCTTTATATTTTA
>JAOXJP010111582.1:0-14101 GCA_025762735.1 Platanus orientalis
GTATCTGACACTGATAAGTTTCTCTTCAGGTTCGGCACAACAATGCTATTGAATTATGGATGCTTCTGCTATAAACTTGGGACAGTCTGGCCTATTAGTTTAACTTGCATTGATCAGCATTAAAGACTTGGTGTCTTGACACATGGAAAATTCACAAATTTAAATTTCTGTGACGGCATCTGGATGCCACCACTTGGATTTATTCTTGACATTGAGACTTTAGTGGGCTCCAAGGTTTTGGAGGTGGTGGTGCTAGTGGGATTGGGTTGGGGTTTGGATTGAATGGTGCTTAGGTAGATTATGCTGTTATGCTTCCTTTGGGGTTAATTGCTTTGTTCCTTAAAAATTCTTCCTAGAACTGTCTGACTGATCTATAGAGTTTACTTGAACTTTTTTAGGTTTCCTTGTGCTTGTTTGTAAGTCTTAATGATTCCACTTTTCCACTAGATAAGGAGTTGTTTTATGGTCTGAAATTTGCAGCTTGTTGAATTTTTCATTTCTTTTTTAGCCTGCTTGCTTCTTTCCCTTTTTGAATTAATCTATTTTACTAGTTTAATTTATTCTAATCTGTTTTTTGAAGTTCTCAAAGTGTATTGCTCAAGTTCAAGGGCATTTAATACCTGATGCTCATCCAACTTTTATGTCTTGTGATCTTGCAGAAGGGATTGGCCTGTGCATGGTTCAGAGGAAGGCATTGGAAACTCTAACCCGGCAAGGCCTCATGTTGGGGGTCTATTTTCCACCCCAGATGTACAGTCACTTTGGTCATTTAATTGAGGGGAAAAAAAAAAGAAGAAAAAAAAAAAAAAAAAAACAAAAGGAGAGGACATTGAACCCCTGGAAAGGCCAGCAGCCTCTTTTGACGTGAATTCGGAAACTGAGTTGCTTTTTATCTTCTTAAACGAAAATGGTCACTTACATTAGCATGAATAGATAAGAGACGGCATGCATGTATTCATGCATCCTTTGAGGGTAGGTCATAGGCAGGTCACTTATCAGATAATAGATGGACATTTTCTCCCCTAGGAAAATTGGACGGGTTAACTCAGGTTCCAGATGTTTGTGGCAACATACTTTTTGAGGTAAAAAATAAAAACTGTAGCAGTAGTAGTAGTATTGTCCTTATCCGTGGTTTTAACTCAGCTGGTCTGAACCAAGTGGTCCGTTTGTGAAGCATGGTTGCATCAATCATCTACTTGTCATAATGGTTTCAATTTTCACATCAAAGGAGGGTTGGAGAACCTGTTTTCTTCTTTTCTTGGATAAGGCCCCATGGTTGGTAAAGTCTGCGGTGACTCCCCATGAATTGTTAGTTGATTCAGCAAGCAGGCCAATTATTTTGTTTCACTCATTTTAATGAGATGGATTTTCAATCGCATAGATTGGGGCGGGTTGCTATTTAGGCAACTATGGATTAGTCATCTTAAGGTTGGAAGATTATATTTGGGACTTGAGCAATGCAAAGCCACTTTTATGTCAAACTGTTTTTGATCCGATTGTTAGGAAGGTTACAACTTGCACCATTGTATCTATAGATGTGCCCAATTCTGCCATTGGAGATTGGACCAACTTATCAATTAGGCATATACAGGTCCATGGTTTAACTTTGACTGACGAAACCATTGAAAGAATAATTGTAAGTTAGATGACTCTGAATCAATAGGTTTTATGAATAACTGAACTTCGAAAGGAATTATAAAGTGCTATTTTATCCAAAAAAGGAGTCAGAGCAATTAAGATTGATAACCCAAATATGCTTAAATCATCGATGAAGAAGATTGAAAAGAAGCTGTTTATAGCATAAGAGTGGTGTATTGATTCCTGAATTTCAGTAAGTAGCATTATTCTATTCATTCTTGTATGAATTAAGCTTGAGATCTTATGCCATGGTTTCATTTGTTCCAGGTGAGGATTGGGTTACTTAAACATCAAAAAGAGCTTCCTTCCCTATGAAACATGAGGACATCCAGCAAAATTTTAAGCCTTTGGGTGAAGGATAGCGAGTAGGTTTTGGGGTTCTATCATGTTAAAAAAAATATGGTTACCAAAAAAATGTTAAAAACAATAAAATAAATAAAAATAGAGAATGACCTAGGTACCAGGTTATAGTGGCAGATAAGCTTGAGCAACTTCAAATAAATTTTTTATGGGGCTGGGGTGAGGTAAAAAAAAGGACCATTTTCTCATTTGGAAGGATGTATGCAAGCCAAAATCTGTAGGGGGCCTTGGAGTTAGAAATATTCCTCTCAAGCATAAATCTCTGTTTGGAAAATGGATTTGGCGTTTCACGACGGATCAAGGAAGCCTTTGACACTCGTATTCTTAGCAAGTATGGTTCAGATTGGAATGACTGAGATTCGAATCCAATAATTATTGCTACTCGTCCTCTGTTATATACCAATTTACCCCTTATTGTTGGTAACGGATCTTATGTTCAATTTTGGAATGATTCCTGGATTGGCGAATTGTCTCTTTCTTTCTTCTGTCCTAGACTCTTTCACTTTGCTTCTCAAAAGTCTGTCTCTAATTCTGAATATCTTTTAAACTCGTCTAATGGTATTTCTTGGGACATGCTATTCCCTAGGGATCCACTGGATTTGGAATTGAGCCTCATCTCTTTCTTTTTTTTAACAATTCTCTCAAACATATTCGTCTCTCCTTTTCAACTCTTGATAGATACAAGTGGTCCTTTGATCCCTCTAGCCTCTTCACTTCTAAATCATTCTTCCACTTTATTTCCTCTTCCCCCTCCCCCCCCCCCTTCGGTCTCTCTCCCCTTATCCTATCAAACTTATTTAGAATGACCATTTTTCACCCTGGGTCAAACATTTATTTGGATTGCTTCTTTTTGCAAGATGAACACCATGGATCTTGTTTAAAAGAGGCACCCTCATATGATGTTATTACCACATACTTGTGTTCTCTATAAGGAAGATGGGGAATCAGATAATAACATTATGCTTCATTGCTCTTCCTCTAGACGCATTTGGGAGCATTTTCTTTCTTCTTTGCCTTTATGTTGGATCAAGCTTTTCAATTTCATTAACTTTATTTGGCAATGGCATATCCCATTCTCCAATCCAAGGTACAAGAAGTTTTAGGCTATCCTCCTTCATGGTATTTGTTACGGAATCTAGAAAGAACGAAATAGAAAGATATTTGAAGGAGCTTCGAGATCTTCCTCACAACTTATTAATTCCATCACCTTTGAAATAGCCTCTTCGGTTTCGATAACAAAGGAATTTGAAGACCTCTCTATCAATGATCTTACAAGGGATTGGTTCATCTATATGTTCTATCCTGATTAGTGGTTAATCTTGTTTTTCTTTTTTCTTTTCCTATCTTCAACTTGATTGCTTCATATTATTTTCTTACTTTCTTTTTGCTCAATAAAATCATTATTCATTCATTCATTCATTCATATATATATATATATATATATATATATATATAACAACAACAGAATTTACAGTTGGAAAAGCAAAAGCTTCTAAAGATGATGTTAAACTAGAACGTAGAAGGGAAAAGTTTAGTGACTTGTGGCTATGAGACTTTTTACATGTCATGATATAATGATGGGCAATCAATAAACAACACATCCATAGAATGAGCATTGTCAAAATGACAATATTAAGATGGATGAGGAGCAAAATTAGCAAGGTTAAATTTAAAAAAGAATTGAGGTAAGCTCATAGGTGATAAGATGATAAAAAGCTGTCTAAAATGGTTCAGCCTTGTACAATGAAGATTGGTGACTACACCAATGAGAATGAGTCTTTTTATGAAAGTTGAATCTAAAGGGACATTGGCCAGAAAGTACATGGGTTATTGGGAAAGTGTTTAGAATTCAACCTGAGATGTAACCTGGATGACAATTTTGAAAAAAAACTTGATATGACCCATTAATTTTTTACCTGTATTATTGACCTGATCCATGGAGAATAGGGTTTCATGGGGTCTATATTTTGGGTTGTGTCACCGCATTATTCATTGTAATCTTTGTTTTCATTCATAGTGAAATCTCTCTTATCATTTTCACCAGTGAACGTAGACTTTAAGCCAAACCACGTTAATCGTCCTTGTTCTTTGTGTGATTGTTGTTTTTATTATTATTATTTTTTTTTCTATTTTATTGCATGACTCCAAATCAAGGTTTCCATACCTCATGGGTCAAGATAGTGAGAAAAATAGTGCTGTCAATTAGGCCAGGCTGGGATGGGCCAAGGTCAGCCCAAGGTCAGCCCGAACTCCATTACATAGGTCCAAACTCAGCCCAAATTTGACATGTTTTAAAATCAAGAGCTTCAGGCAAAGTTCGGGCTGCCAACTAAGTTTTCCAGGAGTACGCTTCAACAGTTATTAATTCAAATTAGAGTTTGTTTTAGGTGCTCTTTGCCTGAGTTATTAGGTTGTAGTGATATTTGTGAAGACTAGTGGTCACATTTAATTTAATACTTCCAGGTAATGAAATCATTAAGCTACCAAATAGGATTACCTTAGCTGGCTATCTATACCTTGAAATTAAAGTCAATGCATTTGTTGAACCAAATTGCGAACCGGTTCGCAGGGAACCACTTCTAAAGTCGGACTAGTCCTGAACTTTGGTAAGTATATGATTTAGGTAAAATGAATTTGAATGACCAACAGATATTCTTACCAAAAAAAGAAAAAAAGAGACGACAGTTATGAGCTTGTTTATTTATGGGGTAATTACGGTTAGTAGCTTGTTTGTATGTGGTTCAACTAGTGTAAGAAAGCTCACAAGTTGAATGTGCAACTCCATAGACGGTGACGATTTTATATGCTGATGCGTCCATGGAGTGAATGGATAAAAAATGGTCACCTTAACGAATGCTAACCACTGCTTCTTGTCAGGCAGCGCTGAAAAGTGGATATGCGCCCCCCAAAAAAGTGAAAATCACTTTTCAATGCTGATGTATCCACCCTGACAGTGTGCGGTGGTGAGCGTTTGTTAAGAGAAGCATCCATAAACCAATCCCATCCGCGGATGGTCGAGCAGGCGGAAACATTAGTGTTGAAAGTGATTTTCACTTTTTGGGGGCATGTGTAAATTACTTCTGACACTGATGTGGCCTCCCTTTGACAGTGCCATATCAAGTACACCACACTCCTGATGTGACCACTCAGGAAGGGGAATCAAAACCTCCAAAAAGTGAATTGATTCCACCCCCTGAGTGGTCCCATCAGGGGTGTGGTACATACGATATCATCCCCTTTGACCTAGGCGTTTGCATACGCGGAGTGTAGCAGAGCCTCACCGGTCCATAGAATGACTATTCAGAGCCAAACTGGGTTAGGCTCTGTTTGACAAGTCCCCGAGTGTGTTATGCACGTTCTTCCGTGTCCACTTTCTCTTTAAGTCAGAAGTCAGAGTCCACGCTCGACGGCTGTTGATGCTTTCTTACCTATTCCATTTACATTTAATTTATCCCGCATTTGATGGTGGTGAGTGTCGGTCTTCTTTCAAACAAAATTAAATTGTCAGAGAGATAAGAGTGGTTAATTGAATCCAATTCAAAACACACTTCGTGTGTTCCAAGTTAGACACGGAAACTTAATTTAAAGCTCAATTACACCAATGCCTCTGTGTTTAGGTGACTGTGGCATCATCCTTCCGCAGAGAACGGATAAGGGGTATAAATTTCTTTGGTTGCAATTTTGTATTGCTTCCATTTTTGTGGCTGTCAAAGTGGGTCGGTGTTACAATACACCCCCCTTCACACACACACAAAATAATAATACTAATAATAAAAATAATAGAAGTACTCAATCCCATGTGTGTGTGGGGGCGTGTGTCTGTGTGTTTGGGTTTGGACCGTCAATATGAAACCAGACCAGATTGATGGGTGAAAGTGAGGGGAGGAGATTGTAGAGTTTTTTCGAAGTATCCTGGATTTCTTGTCTCTTCTATGCACCGGATAAATCAGGTGTTTTACATCCGGACAAGTGGCCCCGAAGGGATGCATTTCAAACTCAGTACCTCCGCTTCTTGAGACATGATCCTGACCAACGGAAGTTGTGGAGTTGTGGAACGCACCACTGAAGGATTGTACCTTGAACAACCCAAATTGTCTCTGACATAGATGTGTCCAGTGTCCATTAGTAAGCATCAATTTTGCACCATACACAGGCACACACACAAAAAAAAAAAAAAAAAGAGGGAATTTCATTCCTAGGTTTAGGACAAAAAATTCTTTTTTCTATTTTTGTAGTTGCATGTCAGCGCCAAATTGGTGCTTGATATATGCTGAACACATCCAGGTCGGAGAGAATCCTGTAGTAAGGACCCTGAGAGATCGTAATTACTATTTTATCCACCACTTCGATCAAGACGGTCAAAAGAGATCCGTATCAACCTCCCCCTACAGATGGATACGATTATCTGATCACCGTGGTTAGCTCTCTTTTTCTCCCTCAATTACCACCCCCTAAAAAGTCAACATTGCGGACGGATAATATTATTTGATCAACGTGGCTTAGGTCTCTCTCTCTCTCTCTCTCTATCTGAAAGCGCCGTCGCTGTGTCCCACACCCACCAAAAGCGTCTCTCTCCGAACCCAAGCTTGAACAAAACTCAACCACTGAGCTATTTTTTTTCCAACCAAAGCTTTCCCTTTCTCCCTCCTCCTCTCTCAGAAAAATGTGCCCTCTCAGGCTTATTTTGCTCTTCCTTTCCGCCACACTTGCTGGTTTCTTCGTCTTGAAGAACTTGAAATCCAAACCTGAAGCAGAAATTCCCGACGAATCGGTCACTCCTCTTCAAGAATCATCGTCGCCGCAGGTCCCTCGAACAACGAAGGTACCTCCCAAGCTCCTGCAAACGGGAAATCTTGCGTTTTTCTTTGCCTTTCATTTTTTTTAAATCTTTTTCTTTAATGAATTTGGGAGGGATTTTAGAGCTACGATTTCTGCTGTATTTCCTCTTTACAGGTTTTCTCTGTTATCGGTTCTGGATTCTGGACTTGCATTGACATGGCGAGCGGACGGTACCTGTGGAGGAATTTGGTATCGTCGAAGCGGTCGGACTGATCTTTGAAGGTTCTTCTCTCCTATTGTTGTTCTTCTTTTTAACCCACTTCGTGGATCGTCCGGGGTTCAGTTCTTCAAGGACGATTATTTATCTGTGGTGATCATAGATCAGTTAAGAAGCTGATGTTAATGAAAGAACCGTACTTTAAATAAAACAATGTTGGAATTACACGGATCGGATCTGATTATATTGTGTAATGGTTTTCTTCTCTTAAATTTCACGTTTCTATGTGGAATGCTTATCTTTCTGTTATGGGTTGCGGGTCCTTTTCTGATTCTTTATCTTTTTAGTTATTTAATTCACCCAGTGGGTTTTAGATTTTGAAGAAAAAAAAAAAAGAAAAGAAAACTCTCCTTAGGATTAGTCCATTATCAACTTCACCAAAAACCAAATAAAAAAAATGGAGAATCAAAGATAGCTCTTTTTTCTTTAGGTAAACCCCTGAGATGAATCAAGCGAGGGGAACCTTGGGAAGATGTTTGTTTCATGTACATTTGTCATCAAAATAACATGAATTATTTGGCGATTATTGTTTCACTGGATTACAGTATTGCGATGCAAAAGGATAAGAATGCCAAATAAAACACAGTTGATTTGTGTTAAATGTGATATCTGGGTAGAATCTTGGTAGTGGGCACATCTCTGATCTTGTTAATATTGGCCAGTTTCAAAGAAATTAAATCTGATGTGGATGCTCCTACAAGGCTTTAATTGCTGCATCCAAGAGGGGTCTTTTTAATTTGCAGTTTGCTTATATATGTTTGGTTAGTTGCACAACTGTTTTTTTTTTTTTTCTTCTTTCTTTCTAGATCGAAACAAGAGTGTTGCTAAGCTTCGCTTGCCTCCCCCTTCAACTTCAGTAAAGTCGTTGGCCTTCTAAAAGCGACTTGTTGAGTCTACGAAGCTGGTGGATTAGATAAAAATGGAATGTCAGATAGAGGAACAAGGTGATATGTGGAACCCAGCATGATGAAGATAATGTTCAATTAAGTATTTGAATGAATGATGTCGCTGAAATATTTTAGATGGATTATGTGGTTCATCGGCGGATGTGGGAGCTAAACAAATTTGACAGCTAAGGGATGGTCACTAATCGAAATGAGTTAAACAGTGGAAAAAAGGAGCTATCAGTGAATTCAAAACACAACACTTGGATTTGGAATGTCCTTGGTGATCATTAGTGTAAAGAATATCTTGCAGCTTATACCCCAAATATCTCAGATCTCCTACAGTTTTTGGCTTAATGCAGTTACAGAAAATGGGATGCCGAAAAACCTCTGTAGTTGGGCTTGCTTGTTGCATTTAAAGCTCTGTTTTAGTTTAGTGCGGCTTTGCCAGTTTAAGGATGGAAGTCATGGTAAACTTTATTACCTTTGAAGCACTCAGCCAATTTGGTACCAAGTCGTGTTGGTTTCATTTGTTGGCCAAATTGCACACTGGCATCAAGTTTTAAATCTATGTTTTGGAGTGAAGTGATTCTAGGATGGGTAATTTTGTTTTCTTTTTCTTTTTTGTTTTTGTTTTTGTTTTTAAGGGAAAAACTCTTATTGTAGCCTTTGCTGGCTTAATTATTATGTGGAATGGATCAAAGTGTGCTTTAGCTTCAAAATGTTGTTTTCGTAACTAAACTCCATGGGATAAAGTGACATGGATTGGCCCCGTTTATACCTTATTGATTAATTTACTATTATTTCCTTTACCCCTGAAACTGTAATGTGTGAAGTTTGATTTGTTGGGTTATCATTTGGAATTCAACCCGAAATCTAACCCGGATACAACCAGAAGAAAAACTCAAATATGAAAAATTTCGGACGAAGATGAGTAACGTAAATAATTTTTGACCCGTTTTTGTGTAATGGATCGGATCCAAACCATATCCACATATGTCTTAGGGTTTTGGGGTATTTACATGTTTCATTCTAGGGCTACGTGTGGAATGAAAGAGGTTTTGAAAATTGTAAATCATCTTTAGACGAGTTTTATTTCCTTGATAATGAAATTTTTTTCTGTAGCTTTGTGATTTTTTCTCAAATAAGGGTTTTCCACATAAATCTTGTGTTGTGCGTGATTTCCTTCTTTTTGTTGCTTGTTGATTTTATTGCATCTAGTTTCGTCTATAAAGAAGAAGGTAAAACGATCCTAACAAAAACTAGTAAACTTCCATTAATTGACTGTTATTTGCAATTGGAAGGCCTGCCTGTTGGTTGAGACTTCCAAATTCTCAATTGACCTATTAAATGGTGTGAACTGATCAGTCACCTTTAAATGATCGATAAATGTATGAGCAATGCATTCATTTGGTCAAGGGTTTAGGATCATTTGATAGCATAAGAGTCGATGCAATGGGTTGGCCATCGTTACATCCGGTCCGATGACTGTTTGGTTCCCGTTGATATGTAGTGACCAGTATAGCTTGGTTTTGCTGACACGGTTTTTAAGTTTGGAGGAAATGCCTGGGATTTCATTCTGGCATCGAGAGTTGTCGGAATGAGATGAATACATTTTTCAATTTTTTTGGTTTGTCTTTGGTTTGGGTGGTCCTCAACCTAGCATGGATCCACCCAAAATTTCTAGAAGTAGTGTAAACTTGAGATGGGTGGTAAGGCTGGGAATGGCCTGAGTCTGGCCCAAAATTTGGCCCAAAAGGCACAACCTGAGCTAGGCCCAATAAGGGCTAAGCTCGAGCCCAGCCCGAAGCCCAAACTTGTATGTATATATATATATGTGTGTGTGTGTGTGTGTGTGTGTGTGTGTGAAGAAAATGTTCTATGATAAGAACGTAATTTTAGTGTATATGACAAATTATAAGTTGACATGGGTGTGTTGAGGGTTAAAAACGTCTAAAAAAGAGTTGAGATGAAAAAGTAAGTGTCGAAAAAGAGACATCAAAAATTGTGTTTTTTGAAAAATTAATGGGCCATGGGCTGACCCGAACCCGGCCTTAAACCCGATAAAATAACTAGGATTGGGCTTGGATATAAAGTTTCTAAAAAAAATGGACCTGAACCTAGCATGAAGCCCGATAAAATAACTAGGACCAGGCTTGGGCCTAAAGTTTCTATAAAAAAAAAAGGACCCGAACCAGGCCCAAACCCGAAATTAATATGACGGGCTGAGCCCCGGGCTTACCTTGGCCCAGCCTGAGCCCGGCCCATGCACACCCCTAGTGGGCTGGAGTTGGGAAGCTTTCAAACTAACCTACAAGTTCTCAATCAAGGTTCAAAATACTGTCAGTGAGAGAAGTTACATGGTAAGGGAATGAAATTAGCCATTGCCAGTAATTTAAAGGCAGTAAAGCCCTTAAGATGCTCTTTCCTATCTTGTGATTGGGGGATGCAGGGAAGGCCATATATAAAAGAGAGGGCACAGAGGATCTGCATTCAACTGCTACTTGGTATGGTCTATCAAACCATCATAATGTGACACACATTTGATTTATTAAATTACATCCATCAAATACAAACAAGGCAGCTCATAGCTTGGTGAGATTTCCAGCATTTGGGTTTCAAATGTTTGGAATGCTAGAGAAACTTGTATGTATCTCGATTAATATCTGTTTGGAGGGTTGTAATGTTTGATGAAATTACAAATTAAATGAAATGAGCGGCAGTTCCTTACCCAATAATAACAATAAAAAATATTGACCAAATAATAATAATAATAAATGAAGTCATTGATTGTGGGAGAATTCAAATCCAAGTTAACTAGTGGTCCTTTCATTGATGATTTTATTTCTTTAATGATCAACTGTATTGAAAACGATTTTATTAGATGCCATGGTCGTCCAAACCTCCTTAGAGTCCCCACCCCCTCGGATGGTCAAATGAGGCCTGATATTGTCTGCAACGCTTGAAGGCCGAAGCAGGGGGGGTGGCACTTCACCTCCAAAAAGTGAATTGATTCCCCCCCCTCTGTCTCAGCTCCTGAGCATCGCAGAGGGGGGTGGCGCAAACGATATCGCCCCGTCAATTGAATTCTTATGTGTATTTTGAGGACCACCTATTGTAGGATGGACCCGTGGGAGGAAGTAACAACAATGGGTGTGAGGTATAGGAACCTCAAAGCCAGAACATCCGGTTGAATCTTCTATCATCGACAGTATTAGGGGCTAAAATTGTGGCTATGGAGTCTCGGACTATCTTATCAATCTTAATCTTTGAGATAAAACATCTCAATCTCAATCTGATTGAGATAGACCGTCCCAAGTACTGGAAGGTGGAAGGTGGAATGTGAACTCAAATAACTAATTTGGCCATTGTGTGGCTCACAAGGGGGGTGGCGTAGAGGATTTCAGGCCTGTTTGGGCTGATATCCTTTATGCCACCCTCCTTGTGAACCACTCAATGGCCACACAAGGGAGGAATCAATTCACTTTTTGGAGGTGATGTGACATCTCAAAAACTGAATTGATCCCCTGTTGTGTTGCTTACAGAGGGGGTGTAGAGGATTTCAGGCCTTTGTAATGGGTGTGCTATTATTTTTGCGAAAGCCAATTAAACTCCCCACAAAATGCTTCCGACTTCCCATTCACTGCTTTATATATGTGATAGGCTTCTTAAATTCTTCACTAATGATTAAAGAGTTGGTTAGGATCATGCATTAGGAAGCGGAGGTTCTGAGTTCAAAATGCATCCCTGGGGGTCAGTGACGGAGGGAGGAATTTATCTATGGCAGAGGTGGAGGCGAACTAAACTATGATGATTATTATTATTATTATTATTCTGTTTACATACTATGCATTTTGCGTATAAAACACAATTCAAGATACAATGAAGAAATTTATAATCTTGTACCTGTGCAAAGTACAAAATGTGTTTCAATGTCCTTATGCCCAAGCCCTTTCATGCGGTGGCTCCGGATTTTGTGCACATAAAAATGTGCACATCGACACATTAGCACTGAGAAGTGATTTACATTTTTTGGGGGTGCACTTATCATTTTTTGGTGCTGATGTCTCTGTACCCTGGTCCATGTTCATGGATTTTATGCATACAAAATCTGCTCTGCTTTCATGCACCGTATTTGTGTGTGCAAGCAAAGTGTTTACCACCTCGCTGCACTGCTGTTACACAGGATAGAGTTCTCTCCAAATACAGTGGGGGAAGGAGTTATACATTTATTTTCTTTTCTTGAGACAGTTAATGTGAGACTAAAAGACTAAGGAAATTTGAAAACAAAAGGCCGTTGAAGACACTGCAGAACGGGAGTTCTGTGAGCTCACAAAGAGCTCTGTTTCAACACTTAACAATGTGGTTTGCAGTACGTAACCGAGCTTATCCAACCATATGAGGGTATGCTTTGAGAAAATTGGTAGAATTAGATGGTACATCTCCACAAGAACACCAAGTAATGACTTCAAGCAACCATGCTTCTTGTCATTGTCGATAACGAACAAGAAGATCAGAGAGCAGAGAAAATGGAAGAAAAGCTTATAAATCGTGTGATGCAGCCTAACCGAGTACACAGATGTCTTGGTGTATAAATATTCGTACATATATTGTACTGCCACTTCAATGGTTTCAAAAGCAATTTTGTAAGAAAAGAATCTTAAGGAAGGACAAGTCCCCACACTTGTTGATTCTAGTTAGAACTAGAAACCTTGCAAAACACAAGTGGTAACTCCCACTATTTCAAAAGTTTTTATTTTGGGGCGGGGGGGGGGGGCATGGTCTCCTTTCACCCCCATGTGGCTCTGCCACTGCTTAGCGTCACATGTCCGGACAAAAAAACCTGATTTATCCAGTGCATGGCCCCGAGGACTTAGTGCTTGAGGCCAGATACCTTGGTTATTAAAAAAAAAAAAGAAGAAAAAATCCATATTATAATAATTAATGAAGAAGTACCTTGCTCAACTTCGCACACTGAAAAGAATGGATTCTTTGTTTTTTTTAATGGTCAAGAGAATGGATTCTGAAGTAATCATGACTTTTCTATTTTTAGAATGCATTTTTATTTACCAAACATAACGTTTCTATTTTTGCAAAAATTTGGAAGAAAGAATCCACAGAATGCCTTCTTTGAATGATTCTCAAACAAACATTTTCTTTCCTTTTAAAAATGCATTACACAATTCTTCATGGTTCTTGATTTTTTTGGAAAAGAGAAGAAGAAGAAGGTAGCAAAGTGCATTCTTTAGTAGTACAAATTCTGTAGGTCTCTCCCATATTTACCCGGGTGAGGGGGTCTGCATTGAGAATCAAGACACCCCTAATAGGCCATGTTTGGTTGCCTTGAATTGAATAGAAATGAATACAACAACAACAAACAGCTTTATTCCAATTATTTGGGGTTGGCTACATGAATCCTATTTCGTCATTCCACTTTGTTTAGGGTCTTATCTGCCGTTAAATTACAAACTGCCATGTCCCTCTTTACTACCTCCACCCATATCAATTTTGGCATTCTTTTAGTCCTTCTAACACCTTCAACTTGTATTGTCTCAATCTGCCTCATTGGTGCAATCATTGGTCTTCGTTGCACATGTCCAAACCATCTCAATCGACTTTCTCTCATTTTATCACCTATTAGTTCTATCCCTAAACTCCCATGAATGAATGCATTCCTAATTTATCCTCTCTAGTCTTGTCACTTATCCATCTCAATATCTTCATTTCAGCCACACTCATTTTATGTACTTGTTGTTTGTTAGTTGTCTAACATTCTACTCCATAAAGTATGACTAGTCTTATAGAAATTTTCCTTTAATTTTAGTGGTATTTGTTTATCACACAATACTCCAGAAACACCTCTCCACTTCAATCATCCCGCTCTAATTCTATGAGCAACATCATCTACAATATCTCATTTTTTGTGCATAATGGAACCAAGATAATGAAAATGATCACTCTGGGGTTATCTTGGTTATCAATTCTAACTAATCCCTTGTTTCTACTCCTATTTTGACTAAACTTACATTCCATATATTCTGTTTTAGTCCAGCTTATCCTAAAACCATTTAATTCTAAAACACCCATCCATAGTTCTAACTTGGCATTTACCCCCTCTCTAGTCTCATCAATCAACACAACATCATCAGCAAATAGCATACAC
>JAOXJP010111593.1:0-14101 GCA_025762735.1 Platanus orientalis
ATTTAATTCCATGTGAAGTCACCTGGGGTCCCGGACACCAAATCCAGGATAGAATATCTATTTCATTTCGATTCTCTCTATTGTTTATCTTGTATAAAAATTTCTGTATTTTTGAAAATCATTTTGTAGTTCCTGTTCTTTTGTTTCAGTCGCATATGCTCTTTCGCTCTTGCTGCTGTTATCTAAAGCCATGATTTTGTTTTCAATTTCTTCTCTTCAAATCTTAGCAGTCGTTTTCATACCATTCTCACAATTCTTGAATCTATTTTTTTAATTATTATTAACAACGAATTTATTGAGGAAAAAAAACCCAATACTTGAATCTAATTGTTACAAAATCCGAGCCTGCTTTGATTTTTACCCAGCATTTTCACCGATTGAAAACACTAGTCTTCATGCTGAAACAATGTCTCTAGCTGCGTGATCTGAGTCACTGGATGATATGTTTTGCTGTAGTGCTGCATCAGATCATAAATTAGTTCTCTTTGCTTGCAATTCCAGCAACCCTAGCAAAGTCTTTATTACCGTAAACTGAAGGAACATAGGGAGGTACCCTTGTTGCTTAACTGGTGTTGGGTGAGTGCTCCATTGACTGGAATAGAACTATAGGAGTATTATCACCAAATTTTGATGTCATTAATCATTTCCATTTATTTCTATGTCATGTGTGTACATGTATATATTGAAAGGACATCCATAGGGACTCTCAATTGGGCCAGGTTGGGTCCGGTCAAGGTCAGCCCAAACTTAATTATGTGGGTACAAATTCAGCTCAAGCCCAAGCTTTGCCCGAGATAGTCAGCCCGAACTTGGCCCATTTTAAAATCATGGGTTTCAGATTGAATTTGGGCCGCCCGAACTTAAATCTCCTTTTTAAATTTTGGTGATAATGGACCCATAATTACTCCTAAATACTATACTTTATAATATGCCTAATTAATTAAATTTATGCTGATATTGAGCCCAATACTGCCCTATATTTGTTGGGCTAAGGTATACTAATTTCGGGCCTGGCCGGGCTAAGTTTGATTACTACTTTTGGCTGGGCTAGGCCAAGTTTGGGTTAAAAGTGAGTGTGTCAGAACTCGGCCAGAATAAAACTTTGGCCTCAAAATTGGGCCCAAACTCAGCCTAGTCTGAAGTTAGCTTGGTCCAACCAGTCTATTTTTTTGGGCCTGACATATCAGGCTTTGGGTCAACCCGGCCCATTTGATACCCTTACCCAAAGCTATAGTGTGTTGAATGACTTTTGTATTTAGCTGGGCACAACTTGTAATGTCATGGTTTTGACAATGGTTGCCACTATTCAACATTAGCACTTTTGGTTTGATAATGAGAGAGTTGAGGCGGAGAGAATGGTGAGTTACAAGCTACCGAAAACTAATTTGATATTGTTCCATTTTAGATTTGTGTCTTGAATTTTTTAATATAAAAACTTCCATCAACGAGTCCTTCCTAACGTTGAATGTCGGGCATTGAAGTATCTAGAGTCCTTGACTGTAATGCTTTTCACAAATTATTGCACTATTGGTATATTTTAAGTTGATATTGCCGACTGATGGCTTTAAATTGCTAGTAATATGATATCTTATGTTTTTCCATGCCACTTTATGTGTACTTTATAAGGTTTCACCCAAGGAATATTGGTATAATGACAAAATTGTTTTAAACTCACTTGTCTGTTCAATGCATTTGCAAAGTTGACCAACTTCTGTAATTTATTTATTTATTTTTTCCTATAGGCACCCAAAAGAGGCTGAAAGGCTCTAGTACTAGCCAAGAAGAAGCCTAAAATTGGTAGCATCCCTTGTATAAATTATAAAAATAACACACACACACACACATATATATGAAGGTTATTTTTTGGAATATTTGTAGTTTGGGAGGGGTTGAGAAAAGAAAATTTATCAAGGAATACATGTTTAAATATAAGCCTGACTTGGTATTTTTTCAAGAAATGAAGAAAGGGAAGATTATTCCTCAAATGATTTGGAGTTTGGTTGGTAGAGATTTGTCTTCTTAGCTTGTGATTCTAGCTATTGGGGCTGCACGTGGAGTCATGATGTCATGACCCGAATCCGCGGGCTGTGAAGTGGGTCGGGTTCGGATATGTGATATGAGAATGTCTCACCCCGAATCTATTTCTCATAACAGAGAAACCAATGAGTTCGGAGTAGATCATCAACCCTCTTACCTATTCACATATTATTTTTCCTATATTTGTATTGCTTACCTTTTTATGTTCATTTTAATTAATTTAAAATAATAATCACATCACAGCGGAATAATAATAGTAATAATGGAAATCTAAGAATCTAGTGCAGGTAAATATATAAACATTGTGTCTAAGCATTTCACAACAATCCAAACGTAAAGGGCCTAAATGTGCCCATAAAGTATATGCAACATTTGCCCATGAAGGGGCCTATCTTAAATAAACAAAGTATTGCATGTATTACATCTCTGATATGTAAACTGAAACTGAAATATAACGTATCATCATTGGGCCTGAAAGCTCCCTTCATCACTCTTCTTCATCCTAAGGCACAATCCAACCTGTGCGTTTACATATCTGCGGGTGGTGCCTATTGGGCTTAGCAGGAGGGTATGTAATTTATACAACACAAAATGAGGCTAAAGATAATCACAATAGCAAATAGGAAGAATCAAGATAAACTAAGGAATCAAAGTAGGAATGAAAGTACATCAAATTTACTAAACAAATATTCCTATTATGAAACAAGTATGCACATGTCACAAGATAACCACAAGAGAGTCCAAAGTGAATTAAACTGAATCCTGCATATGCCACATGCTATATGTCACATACTAAGTACTATATGTATATGTCAAGTCCTACATGCCACATGTCAACCCATAAGGGGTCTCTATCACATAATGAAACCCAATGTAAATAAAACCTGAAAGACCTTCGTCAAGTCCAAAACACATGACCCATTTGAGGGCTTTCGATAAATAAATCACATAACTTGTGAAAGAGTCTCTGACAAAATAAATCACCTAACTTGTATAAGAGTCTCCAACAAAACAAATCACATAGCTCATGTAAAACGTTCCGGTAAAATAAATCACCTAACTCGTGTAAGAGTCTCCGATAAAACAAATCACATAACTTGTGTAAAAGTCTCTGACATAACAAATCACAGAACCCATGTAAGGGTCTCCAACATAACAGATATTGGGTCACTAGGGCCGTCTTCACCTATTAATGTGACCCAGTGATTAGGTACCTATAGCCATAAAAGCTCACCCATAAAAGGGTCTCTAGGCCTAGGAAGGCAACCAACATAGGGGTCTCCAGGCCCAAGAAGGGCAACCCACATCGGGGTCTCTAAGCTTAAGAAACCTACATGGGGGTCTACAGGGTTATGTCTAGTTAACCCATATAAGGGTCTCCAAGGTCATAAAGACCATACACATATAAATGTCACAATGACTAACCCATTTAGGGGTCTCCGCCCCCAAAATGGCATATTCTCATATAGGGGTATCATATCAAATCATCACATCCAAAACTATGTTCTAAAACCATGTTTTTGTACAATAAAACAGATACTACATAATCATGTCGTTTAAAATATCCACATATTCTATCTCATAAATAGTCCAAATAATGAAGTAAAAAATCACATGAAATGTATCAAATACCAACAAACAAGTGAAGATGTTTGACTCAAATCTAAGAACACATGGGATGCTCATGGAAGTAAAATCATTTTATGCCAATTTCTCCTAAACGTTAAAAACTAAGTATCTCAAGTTCTCTAAAAACTTATGTAGATGTCTAAGTAAAATCCCTTTGAAGACATCAGAGTAAACTATGCCACCACAAGTTCTTAAATGATGCAAATCCAAAGTATTTTCACATGGATTCTAAGATCCTAACATATGAATCCATAGGATATCACAATTTGCTATAGACTACCATGAATTTAAAGGAATTTATCAAAAGAACAATAAACTCATGCAAAGAATCCAAAGTCATCCAAGAACACATGTAAATAGTATGGAAAATCAGTAAGAGGTGTTTTATCAAACATGCAGAGAGAAAGAACTAAGAGATTCAAAGGAAATCGAAGGGGAAACTCAATCTTCACCATATGAAACCTTCAACACTCTTCAACACAAGTAAATCAAGTTCTCAAACTTCATCACATAAACTATAGACCATCAAATCTATTCCACAAAGCTCTATTCACAAGATCACAACTCTATAACCCAAGAGACAAAGAAATCAATAAGAAAATTATTAACTAACTTTCCCACATCATGAAACTATGATCCATTATCAAGAAATCAACATACTTAAGAGAAATAGAGATGAATCTATTAAAACATAGCTCACCAATAACAAATCTAAGATCTTAAGAAAGGAAAGTGTGCATAAAATGCATATTCACTCACAAACCATTCTCATAGAGTTTAAAAAATCCACAAATCTTAGCAAACATAGAGTAGAAATACATTTCTAAAAACCTAAGAAAGAAAATGTACAACATAAACAACACATCCATTCAACCAATACTTCTAATGTTGTTTTTGGAGAGGATCCTCCACCAAAAGCTTATTCCCTTTGTCCAAATCTCCTTTCTCTATAAGAAAACAAAGTATCCTATAGCTAGAACACATAAACTAAGGTGGGGGAAGTAGAATCCATACTCATTCAGGCTAAACCTAGGAAGAAAAACACATCTTCTAGCAAGATTTTCATGATTGGGAGTGAGACTTAACAAATTGGGGAAAAACTCTGACACTTAGTTCCAAAACTTCACCCAACTTCTCTAACTCTTTATCTTTTGATGTAAATGAGGTCATTGGGTGGGGGGGAGAGTTTAACGTATTTTTAGGGTTTTGAGTTGAGTTGGGGGGTCCCACACTCTCAAAAATGAAGTAAAATTGATTTTACCTAAAAAAACAGAATCAAGACCGTTTCGGATCGATCTGACACATTTTTGTGCACTTTTATGAGACCAGAGAATTATCGATTAAATCTTGGATTGATCCACTAAGTTTGGCTTGAGCTTGTAAGTGAAGGCTCAAGCTGGACAGGTTTTCTCATCTTTTACCCTTTCGTGCTAAATCATTCATAACATCCTCTAAAAAACTTGAATTCAATTGCCATTTGTTTTGTTGGAAGCTAGACTTCAAGATATTTCTAGTGTATGGATTGCACTCTAGTTTGCTCGGGATTGGTGTTAGTGGGCCCATGAAGCTACAGCAAATCTAATAACCTGTCAGCACACACTTTATCGGAGAATTGTCATAACCTTAAAAAGACAACTCTGTTTCATAAACTGTTTAAAGCGTTGGAAAGTAGATTCATAGATATTTCCAACCATATATATATATTGAAATATAATTCATACAAGTCAAGTACATTTTTTCTTGTAAAGTTTCCCCCAATATGCATTTGGGAAAAACTTTGGAACTTGATAGGGTCAATGTCAACTTAGGTTCTACACTTCTAACTCAATCTAAAGGGTTCCTAAACCACTCTATGGTATTTTAAAACATGTGAAATGAAATATTTACCCTTATGGAACAAAATTATAATTTTACCCCTTAAATACAACACAGGGTGTTACACATTATGGTGTGGAATCTAGTGGTTCTCCATAAGAAAGAAGAGTTGATTGGATCCTTACCTATCAAAAAAAAAAAAAAAAAAAAAAAGATTGGGTTCTTTTCCATCTTTGGGTATTTTGTTGAAATCTCCTCAGGATTTGATTGGATGTTCACATGGGTGTACGGGCCTAACTCCCCTTATATTCATCATTAGTTTTGGAACTCTACGATGTCAGAGGTTTTTGGAACAGGCTGTTCGTGGTAGGTTGGGGCTTTAATGTTATTAGATTTTCCTATGAGAAGAACAAACCTTCTAAGATGACACAGAATATGATAGATTTTGGTAGTTTTGTACATGAATGTGTGTTTTGTGATTGCTCACTTCAAAACCTTAAATTCACATAGACCAATGGCCAAGATCAGCCCATCCAATGCAGATTAGATATATTTTTTGTTTTTTTGTTTTAGATTGGAAAGAACTTTATCCTCAATTTTCTCAATAAGGTGTCCCATGGATTACCTCATATCATTGGCCGATTATGCTTAATACATCAAATTTAATGTTTGGTCCTACTCCTTTTAGGTTTGAAAAAATGTGGACAATGAATCCTAATTTTTGGGAAAATGTGAGAGATTGGTGGAACAAATATGAGGTTGGTGGTTGGGAGGGTTTCCACTTTTTGAAGAAGTTGCAATTTATGAAAAGAAAATTCCTTTAATGGAAGAATATCATCTTTGGGAGACTTAATGATAAAAAGAAAGAGATTTGGGAGGAAATCTAAGATGTTGACCTAAAAATCGAAGAAGGTAGGGGGTCCAACATTGACTGGGGGGAGAAGCGGAAAGTTCTTCTTGCAAACCTGGATGTCATCCTTAGGTGTGAAGATATTCATTGGAGTTAAGAGGTGAAATGTAAATGGATCAAAGAAGGTGATGGGAATACCCAATTTTTTCATAAAGTAGCAAATGGTAAAAACATGAAAAATACTATTGCAAGGCTGAATGTGGAGGGAGATCTAGTGGAAGATATGGAGATAATCAAGAAGGAAGCTATTCACTATTTCTCCATGCTTTACTCTAAGGATAGGGGAAAGGCCGATCATAGACAATTTATTTCATGATGTTCTGGGAGTGGCATATGATGAAGCTTTGGATGTGGATTTCAATGAGAATGAAATTAAAGAGGCAAATTTTTCTAAGGCTAAGGATAAATCATCGGGCCTTGATGGCTTTACCATGCACTTTTACCAAGTATGTTGGGACATTATAAAGGAAGATCTCATGAAGGTTTTCGGGGAAGTCTTTAACAGTGGTGTTATCAACAAGGGTGTGAATGCCACCTTTCTGGGTTTGATCACTCAAAAAGAGGGTGCTTCGGAGTTATCAGATTTTAGGCCCATAAGTTTGGTTAGTAGTATTTATAAGATTATTGTCAAAGTTCTAGCCATGAGGCTGTGAAATGTGATGGATAAGGTCATTTCCTCATATCAAGGAGCTTTTGTTAAAGGAAGATGAATCATGGGTGTCATCCTTATTGCTAACTAATGTGTTGATAGGTTGAAAAGAATGAAACATTTGGGAATCATGTGCAAAATTATATGGAAAAAGCATATAAAGATTCCATGATAGAGAGAACAGATGCATATTAGGACCAGATAAACTCCAAGATTGGAAGAAAGAAAGAACCGAGAAAATCCCATTCTTAGTACCTTTACAAACCACGCAATCATCCTCTTCCATGTTACCTAATTCATACAATTCAATAAGGTTCACCAAACGACTAGCATTCTCAACCTCCCAAACATTGAGATTGTGACGAAAATGTAAATCTTAAGAGCAAAAAAATGTTGTTTTAATCATAAAACCCTTAACCATACCTTCTTTACTTAGAGCCAAAGAAAATAAAGATGGATAAAGAGCACAGAGAGGCACATTACAATACCAAGGGTCCATCCAAAAGCTTGGACCAAAAGCACACTCTATGGCCATGTTGCTGATGGGAGCCATCCAAAAGCAACAATGAATCCACATTGTAAAGTACTGTCAACACCCAAATTTTGACTTGGGTCAGGTAATAGAATAAGAGCAACATGACAACATTTAGGCATCAAGATTCTAAGCACCTTTGGTTTAGGAAGAGCAAACATGGACTTTATGAGGTTAGGCATTCCCATAGAAGTCTTTTTGGATATTTCGGTTACAAATGAATCAGTCAAATCACCTCATTACAACCCAAATGCACCATTTTAGGTCAAACCCTAATTCCCCAAAAAACATCGACAGGACTTTAAGGGTCCACATTTTAAGAACTCCATCCATGTCATCTGCAATTTTTCTCACCTCTATAAGTCCTCCCTCAGCAAAACATCGCAGGTGGAAAAATTATCATTTTACCCTTTTTCCTTCAAAAGCCCACAACTATCTACTACTCGGATCACTAAATTTTTCCTGCCTATATAATCCTTCTTGTCATGAAGCATTATAGGCAAAGAATTCTCATTTTCACAATTTTCGCCCTGTAGACAAAAAAATTACCATTTTACCCTTTTTACTTTCAGGAATTTACCTCTGGACCCTTAAAGCCCCGAAGCTTTTCTCGTTGCTTGGATAGTGTAATGTCAGATCCTATATATCCTTGCTCCTCCCAAGTCTAAGAAACTCATCACATAACAGATATTGCTCGAGACTGGCAACAACCAATTTCTTAACTCATGATAACCCTAACCAAGAAATAACCATTGAAAAAGCTCTTAATGATTCACCCGATCTTTCAATCCAAAAAGGTCAATTCCCGTATTTCGGTCCTGGCCTTAACCTCAAATATTCAGGTCTAAGAAAGGAAATTCAAAATCTCAAATCCTTGTGAAATCTCAAATCTTCCCCAAGGGGTCAAAAAGCTATTTAGCTGCATTTCACTCATATGGAGCCAGCATGTTCCCCAGAGGTCCAAATCAGGATTAGTTGGTGTCTTTCTCTAAAAAATTGCGAGGCCTTCAAAAAACTGTTTAAGGGACGTGAGCTTTCGTGGGACTTATCTGTTTAGATTCCCTTAATTACTCCAAAAAGAGCAATAAATTAAGGTAAAAAATCAAGCACTCAATCGATTCCCAGGAGTTCACCTAAACTCAGAAATTTCGTTTGTCAGCGGCAATTCCACAGTAATTTCAAGTCCTCAAAAGTATCAAAGTTTCACTGGATTATAGAAATCTTGTATTCCTAACCATCATTTCTACCCGAGCTAGAACAAAGCACTTTCCATCTGCATTTGGTGCGCAGAATGCCTCAGAAATTCTCCCAGACTCAAAATGTAGCAAGGTCAGACTAATTTTCTCAGTTTTACCCTTTCCCTAAAAAGATCATTTCACAAGCTTGAGCATCAAAAAATGTCTGGCAGCTTAATCCCACCAGCCTTCAAGCAACTATAGAAGCTTTATCTTTCTAAGTGACCTTACTTCGAAAGTCCTCTAGCAGTTGCCTGAGAATCTAGTGATCAATCTGTTAGTTCCTATAGCCCTGGGATTTCTCAAGCCTCAAATCCCCCAAATATGTCCTATAGCAGAGATCTACAAAAAATACGGGAGCATCCCCAATCAAGATCTCTCCAACTACTCTTTTCTGCTCAGGTACTGCAATTCAACATAGTCAGAGGCTATGGCTCACTTAGACTAAGGGTCATCTTTCATCTAAGGATTTCTAGGATCAACTGTACCATCTTACATTGGAAAAATCCATTTTAGAACTTTTCAGACCAGTAAAACCCTGATTTTACCCCTTACCCTTATCATAATTTGGTTCTGACTAGCCTGTTGCGACGGGAATATCCGCGATCCCAAAAACAAACATTGAGTTTGCTACTTTCCAACCCCAGGAGCTCATAGAAGTGGAAGGCATAGTAAGGGTTCAAAAATATCAAAAGCAATTAATGCACGTTAATGAGCTAAAACTTTATGATTTTAGCTCATTAATGGAATTTAATGCATTCACACCTTAGGACCAAAATTGCCACCCATTGGATTTGAATCTTTTAGGTGCACCATCACCCCTCACCCTTAAATCAGGTCTTTGAATTTTAAATCCCCATTGAACCCACCATCTCATCACATTAAGCATCTTTGTGATTCCCATTGATGTTTGCAACCAATCTTAACACCCTAAAGAGCATCTTTGCTTACTCTTTGTCCACCTCACCAATCCAAGTGAACTAGCACACTCTCATCCCCACCCTTCATCCAAGAGAAATGAACCTATCTCAGCCCCCCCTTGTCCATGTCACCTAGCATGAATCCCTCTCATCTTAGCCACCCATCTTAAAACTAATCCTAGTCCTACACCTCAAATTAGCCAAACTAATCTAAGCCCTTGATCTAGATATTCCTAGATTGAATCCCATCCATCCATGGCATGAAATTGAAGCTATAAATAGACCCAATTTCGTGCACATCAGGGTTGGCAACAAAAAACCCTAAAAGAGAGAAGAGAAGAGGAAGAAGGTGAAAAAACTTGATTTTCTATGAACCCTAAGCTCCCCTTGGCTTAAGGTAAGCCTAAACCCATGCTAACTTAGTTCCCCTGCACCCATATGATTATATTTCATGTTGTTATGTTGTCTAAATTACACTCTTTAACTGCTTCAATTAGGGTTACATGGTGGAGGCTCAACAACCTCCACCTGCTTTGGTTTTTGACCCATGCCAAATGTATAATTGCTTTTAATTTTTGTGCTAGTCATTTGAAGCTCAAATTTTAGTATGTTATGTTCAACATAGGTGCCTAGTCTTGTAATTAATTTTGTGATTTTTAGAGTTGTGGAAGGCCTCGAGATAGCCCCCCAAATAGACACAAAAATATGAATCCTATGTGACTTAGTTCAGACCATTTTTTGTTGATTTTTGTGTGATTTTTGTATGCATGATCTTGAGCCCAAATTTATATATGTTATTATCCTATCAATTTCCTACTAGCATGCATAATTTTAGATTTTTTTTCAAAACCTTAAAGGGTCCAAAATTCGAAAAATCCAACTGCTGGATTTTCTCTCAGTAATAAAATTCAGGCATTGGACAAACAGGCGTTAAGGGAATAATCAATCGTTGAGATCTGGGACCCACCCCAGGGAGCCTTGATTTTTCCTAAACCTGTTCTCAGGCATCTGTGACCCTTTGAAGTCCAATCATGTGCTCAAGCACCTCTATGGACTCTAATTTCTCTCCCGATGCCTGAATTTAATTTTAGGCGTTGAGTAGGGAATTTCAGGCATTGGAGTGGAGTTCAGGTGTTAAGCCTCTGTTAAAAATCATATTTTTGAAAATTGTTTAAGTGCGGACATGACTTAGGTCTAGCTTAGAGACCTAGGAGAATCCCACCCCTCTAGGCCCTACTTGTGTGGCCCAAAAACTAAGGCTGGTGGCTGATCCTAGTACCCAACGCCTAAATTTACCCTGAATTAAATTTAGGCGTTGAATATTCAAGTGTTAGATTAAAAGTTAGGCGTTAAGCCTGCACAAGATGACAACTTTGTCTCTTTTGGAGGACAGATGTCCACCCTCAGGGGGGCCCTACCCTTAGGGTTTGGCTTCCCTTCACGAATTACCCCTCTACCCTTTTGACTGGGTCCCACAGTCTTGGGACCTACGTATGTGTCAAAAAACTTAGACTAAGTGGTTGACCCAATCAAACTCCAATGCCTAAAAATTCAGGCGTTAGCTTTAAAAACCAGGCTAGATGACCAAGTTGCCCTCTTTGGGAGAGCATATTTCCACACATGTAAATGTTATAACCCCTAGGGCCACATAGTGTGACTCTAGAGAACACCCACTAACCAAATCCAGGGGTCCCACAGCATTGGGACCCACAAAAACACTTTAATAAACCACATTAAGATGTTGATCTAATTAGCTTTCAAAGCCTGATTTCGTCCTGAATTAAATTCAGGTGTTGAATAAATAAGCATTGGGTTAAAATTCAGGCGTTAAGCTTGAGACACAGAAAAATACAATCTTTTTCCTTTTTCCCTTTGTGTCGAGGCTAATTCTAATCCTAAAAGGTCAGTCAATGAATACTTTGGAGGGGTCCACCATCTCTCCAAAAGTCACAACCATGAGGGGCTTTCCTGTCATTAAAACAATTTGGTTTAAAGAACAGTTTCTGAATTTTTCAGCACCCAACGCCTGATTTTCCCTTGAATTAAATTCAGGCGTTAAGCCTAAGAAAATTACAGAAAACAACAACTTCTAGAATTAACAAGCATGAACTTTAACATACTTCAAGACATGTATGAATGAAAGAAGTCGCCCTAAAAAGACAGATATTTGGGGTGCCTAACACCTTTTCCAAATGTAACTAAACAACTTACCCTCAATCTCAAGGACTCAGACCAGTTTTAGGAGTTTATCCCCTAGACCTATGGGTCTAGACTTCTCATTTTCCCCCGAAGAGGAGAACTGATGTCCAACTCCGTTGGTTAACCTCGAGTTGGTGTCAACTCCAAAAAAGCCTTACCCTAACCCAAGGGTTAGTAACCCGTGCAAGCGTGTCCGACATCATAGTCGAAGTGTGGCCTGGAAACCACGGATGAGCGAGGAAATCCAAACCCCCCGGATCCCGATGTCCACAAGCACAAAACTAAATCAAGACATGATAACTATTTATATCCAAAAAAATCCATGTTTGTCATGACCTAAACTCCAGATACTCAATAGGTTTTGTGACGATATAGATCATCTTCTCTTGCCTTCCTTTCTAACACATAGGTTGGCGAGGAAATGAATCCACCCCAAAATTTTGGCAACATAACGACTATAAAGTGGACCCTTGGGAAATTTCCCAACTCATTTATTTAGATACTTGATAATCCGTAATAAATGTAACACTCAAAAATTACCATCCATTCCATCATTCCACTTCCTTCACATCAAAATTGTCATCCATCCACATCCATAACCATACACAACGAAAAACATCAAACTCAATTGATTTAATAATTCCAGAGACAATGATTCTAACTAAAAAGTTTCCAAAATAGTAAAATCCAAACAGTTTGGTGTAGAGCCACCTGTTAAGTAAACTATTTTAAGACTATATTGAAAATAATAATCCATAAATAAACTCGCTAAACACCTACCATCTTGATTCCATGTTACACCAAAAATCTACTCCTCCTATCTTGGTCTCTAGCTAAGATTATCTGGGTCGTTTCTAGGCTGTCCGGACACTCTAGCGGATTCTCACACCCACGTTTCTTTCTCTGTCCACGATTTTGGGCTCCATGGTATTAATGTAAATTATCAATTCCATAAATTGTAAAATACATGGAGTGGTAGATTAGACATGGCATGAGCATATTGTATAAGTGAGTCATATCCATAATCATCAAGTATTCAAGGGTCACATTGAAGACATGCTCCATGCACTTGAAGCCAATGATGGATTCATCCCCAAGTTGCTAAGGTTTAAGACTTGAAGACTCAAGCTTCATCAAGATCAAGGAAAGTATACATCATGATAAACAAAGGCTAAAAAGAACAAAAGACTTTTATATGGAATGATAGACCAACCTATGCCACCTACATAGGTTCCCAAGTGTTTGGGAGTTGGATCAGGGCAAAATGGCAGAAAAATAGGAGAACTGGATCGATCCGGGGGGTGTCAGATCAATCCGCACTTAGCAGATCGATCCACAACTTGCCTGATCAATCCGGCAAGGCTCGGGGGTCTTTAACTGAGACACTAGATCAATCTGGGGATGCTGAATTGATCCATGCAGATCAATCCAACATAGCCGAATTGATCCAATATCGCAAAAATTCAAAAAAAAGAAAAATCTAATGCTTGCGATTTTTTGACCATTGGGAGAGATGCCATATCAAGGGTGCACAACTATACTTGTCCCTTATAAGTATAAAACATGCTTAAATGAACACTTTAGCACACAAGAACAACCAAACACAAAGAGAAGAGTTTATTGAGAGAGCAAGACATTCAAGCCTCCCAACAACCAAGAAGGCTCCATTTATAAGCATCTAGTGAAAATCAAAGAGCCATTAAAGTGCATCCCTAGCATTCCACATTTGAAAATCAAGAAGAGGGAAGCAAGTAGATGGTTTAGTCTCAAGTAAACCCTTGGTTAAAGCTCCAAGAAGTAAGGAGGCATCTCTTGGGAGTTTGGTGGAAGTTATTGCAAACTAACTCAACAAAGGAGCAACCACCTTCATGTACATCAAGCAATACACAACCTTGTGTAGTAATTTGTATTGATTTCAAATTTACTTTGAGACCTTAGCACCCGCCAGAGACACCGGGTGTAGACCATAGCACTATCATTGAAGACACCGGTAGTGTAGACTTTAACACCTGTCAAAGACATCGGGTGTAGACCATACCCACCGGAGACATCGGGTATAGATCATTGGAGACATCGGGAATTGACATAGCTCCCGTCAGAGACACTGGGAGTAGAGTTTGCCTTTGCAAGTAGTAGGTTTTAAAATTTTAACCTTGATTATACTATAATTCAATC
>JAOXJP010111604.1:0-14101 GCA_025762735.1 Platanus orientalis
CGGTTTATTATAAATCCTTTTTTTAGGTGGTAAAATGGTCTATCATTGCTGTTCAGATTACGCATAAACAAAATCTCCAAATAAAGGGAAGGTTCCCTCTGATCAACAAGCACACACCTCAAAGATTTTTTATAGCGAACCCAGCTACATCACCTGATCCCGACTAATCAACAAATAGGTTATTTATTTATTTTGTTATGAGCCATTATTGCTTCGTGACCTTACAATCTTAAAGAATTCAATTAGTCAGGTGAAGAATCTCATCCAAAAAGGCTACCTTCTAATCCAAGAAATCTCCTAATTGCAAGCCGGCGGAACTTAAAAATAGGAATAAAGTTGTTGTAATACTATGTCACCCGTTAGCAGTTCTTGACTCAACCCGCCAACCTTCTAGATTTTCTGCATTAGCCAACATGGTCTAACTTTAAGCCGGAATAAACTTGAACATTTTCTTTTTTCAATCCCACAAGATCAATTGATCCAATACGATTCATGTAGCTGACCTCAATTACTTGAAAAAAGAAAAAAAAAAAAAACTAGGTTGTTGGAGCAACTCCGATTGTCAATCATCTCCTGTCTGAATGGATGGATACTGTTACATTACCGGTTAGTGCAAGACATGTGGCCTGACAAAGGGTGTTTGAGTCAATACACAATGATCAAAGAGGGTATTATAATAAATACACATTCGATAAGTATTGTATATTAATTCTTGCACCCTTTATCAGACATCATGTCACATCTTGAGCAGATATTGGAGTTGTACTTGTCTATGGATTGTTTTTATTATTAGGATTTTATTACAATTTTTTGGAATGTCTAAAAATTAAAAACCGGATCTAATCCTTTTAATGCATTAAAAAAAAAAATTTAGATTAGGTCATGTAATGTTTTTGGTAATAGGTCATGTAAATAGATGGTCAAATTCCATTGTACCAGAACCATCCATCTTAACAGTTTGATGGCCGGTCTGGTTCTCAAAATTATGGTCCCTAATTATGCTGATTTTTACTCACGGGATTCTTGAATCCACATGGCAGCTCAATACAATGTCCTCTTAACCCGAACAGATAAGAACAAAATAATGCTGAGAAACAAAAATGGCAAGTGTCATAAAATACGGCCACCTTTAATTATGCATAGACCCATTGACAGACAAACGTACAAACTGACTAAACGTACAACTGGGCCTCCAGGGTCCGGCATCCAGCCTCTACCTCCTCCTTTCCTTCAAATCGCTACAACAACAACGACAACAAACAGAGTTAAAGAGTGTAAATGAGAAAGAAAAGGAAAAAAAAAGTGGTTGAGGAGGAGTTGCAGAGATGCTTCCATCAATTACGAGGGTATGAGCTTCGGCTCATAAAAGTCATGACAGAAAAATTGCAGAGAGAGAGAGAGAGAGAGAGATGGGAACGTGTTCACATGGCTCTCACCATCGGTCCCACATTCTTCGGCCAAGCAAGAGACGACTGATGGACTCCAAGGAGGTGGGCAGCACATGGGAGACTTTTGGCTTGGCTCTGGTTCACGAGGCCAATCGAACCAGTTCAAAGTTGACGCTTCCCTTCAAACGCGTTACCCTAACCAAGAAAAAAAAAAAAAGAAGGGCCTTGGGAAGTGTAACATCAACCATATAAAGACCAACCCATGTTTTATCCCAAAAAAAGAAAAGAAAAAAGACCAACCCATCTTCATTATTGGTTTCCGTTTAAAAAGAGCTCTTGACTTTTGTGTCCCTTAATCACGCTTCACAGTACAAATGTCCCATCTATGGCTGCTATCATAATCGTCAAAAAAGGTGGGTCCCCTTTCATCTGATTGAATGACCGTAGCCCTCTGTTTGATATAATTTAAAATGAGAATAAAATGGCAACGATAGGAATCAGTTGCCGAGTTGTTGATAGCATAGCTGTTCTTAAATTGGACCTGCTGAATAGAGTGTTCCACACATAGAATGGGTCTATTTTATGGGTCATTTTGCGGGAAATATTATATACGAAAATCTGCTTTTCCTGATGTATTAGGATGGCATTAGGGGGTGAACACATCAGTGCTGAAAAGTGATAAACACCCCCCAAAAAGTGAAAGTCACTTTTAGGTAATGACATTCAGCCCCCTAATGTCATCCTAATACATCAGGAAAAGCAGATTTCGGTATATAATCCCAACCCGTCATTTTGTTGACCAATTAGGCATGGCCCATCCAGAAGGTGGCCAACCAATTCAAAAGTCCGGGTCATTGTCTTATGAACTAAAATTTGTGTGCCCTTAGAGTAACAAAACTACTCTTACCTGTCTCCTAGAAATTCCATCCTTATTTTTCAACATTTTCATATTTCTTCACCAAGGAGAGAGACACTCCTCCATTCAATGAGCCTTTCATAAGTGGTCCAATTTTGATCGGTGGTGCCTTCAAAAGTGAGCCAAGGTTAAATAGGTGGTAAAAGAGCAAGGTTGAATCTCTTAGTCCCCACGCCTCTCTTTCCTTTCATATTCATACCAACCGACAAAGTTCCCTTAGCTAATCAACACAATTTAGACACAATAAAATCCCACAATTAGCTTTGACCAAGATTTAAATTAAACAGGTAACAACTCGCTTATTTTGTGAGAGATTTTATCTGATATTTTACTTAAACCTCTCATAATTATAATATGTTAATTTTAAGGAAAACAAAAGCTCCTCAAAATTCATCTTTATTTCTAACAATCAAACGCCTTCGGATTTTTTTTCCTTTTTTGATAGGATTATTTGTCGCCATCCCAAGTACTAGACACAATCACCTGTGGAATGCTGTTAGTAGGTCTTGAACACGTCTTTCTTATAAAGAGGCACCAGTAGCATATTGGGAATTTGTGCATGCACAAACTTGTAAAGCTTGGATTTCCATAAATTAGGGCCATAAATGAAACAAATTTGAAACAGATATAAATGCATCCATATTTGTGTTCGTCTAGTTATTCAAATATCAAATGTGAATTCGAATATCTATGAATATTTGAAAATATAAATTATATTTGTATTTGCTTATTTAAATGAATTAGGATTTATCACTTTTTATTAGAAAATTAAGATTTTGAGTGGTGACACATATATTTTGACGAATCGTTGAAGCTTTTCACACTCTTTTCCGAGAATGACAAGTGGATTTACAAGATTTTCATGCAAACTCATACAAAATGACTTTTTTTTTCTTCATTGATATCAAATAAAAATTCTTCAATGCCAGTTCAACATACCATAGAGGTTGTGTGGCCTAACAGAGAGAACCTAGACAAAAAAAAAACCCATAATCCCCATTGAATAACTTGGATAAGTTACTCTTAAAAGACTTTATTGTTGTCATGGAAACATCAGAATTGATGGTGAAGTTTGCGAGAAGCATAAGTTCTTTTTTTTTTTTTATTGTCTCTCTCAATTTCAATCTTTTTTTTTCAATTGACTGAACCCTAAAATTAGGGTTTTTGATTCATTTGAAACATCTAAACAATGATGTTTATTTATCTAAATATAATTTCCTCATGATAGATCACATATTATGATGCATTGAAATCGACTCTTTGCATAGAGCTTAGAGCTTTGTATTGCCTTCTAACAAAAGACATAATAACACTATGTGGAATATAATTGATTCCATCATTGTATCTTTCTTATGATTATTGAACAAATTAACCTTTTTATATCATGTCCATAATTGTTTTTTCTTATTCATTTATACTTCTTATATCATGCTCATAATGGTCAAATATTAATAGGAGCATATATATACATACATGTATTCAATACGTTTATAATTGAATATTAGAATTGAATATTTAAATAAATTAGTTATAAATGCATCCATATTCGCTTAAATCAAATTAAATACGGATGTTTAGGTGGATAGTTGACAGCCCTACCATAACCCCTATAACATAATGGAAATGGGATTAAAGATTAAACTCCAATACCATATAAGCAGATATAACTTGACCAATTCAGACCACCTATCTGATTTGGTGTATTTGTAGATTGACCTCTTGTCCATTGCTTGGTCCATATCAGCCCAGTATCCTATCGTCGTCTATCGTGTATATTTGACTCACGGAACAGCATCCTCCAATCCACATTAGCTCTTATCAAAATGTATGGATCCACCTCTTTTGTGTCTGTGGAGCACTTGTGGGCCAGAGGATAAGAATCCATTGGGAAAATAAATCCGTACCAAACTTAAAATGCGTTGAGTAGAAACTATCATCAAAGAACGACAAGGAGGTAAGAGGAGGCCCACTTTTAAGTTTATAGTGTGACACATGTATTAAAACTCTCATCCAAATTGAAATTTCAGAATGATCAGTTCTGCAGCACGGCCGAAAAGCTTGAATATTTGATCTTTTAACATGGGCTTTTGTCTTTTTGTGATCTTTTTAATCATGCTACAAAAAGCTGCAGCAACTGATTATTTAGCTTTTGTAAATGAATTCCTGGTTTACAGTGATGAGTACGGTTAGAATTTATTTTATTTTTTGAATAAGGAGACCAGACCCAGTTGACCTAACCTATCCCGACCCATCGATGAACTACGATATATTTTGATCCAACCCAGTTTTTTTCAAGTAAACTTAGTGGGTAATTGTATAAACTGGTGCATTATTCTCTTCCTTCTACTAATTGACTCACTTTCGTAAACAAACACCGAAGCACACCATATGTTCCGCTGCTTCCACGGTGCCACCTATTATTTCAACCGGTGATTTTACGTTTCACAATTAGAAAAAAGAAAAAAGAAAAAAAAGAAAAACAGAAAAACAAAGGAAACGTAAAAAAGGAAATAAAAATCCTATTCTTCAGCTCTTCCCAATGACCAACCTGACAAATCTGACTCTTTCACACCCCCAAATTGAATTGAATTTTTTCTCTTCCACTTTCTCTTTCTCAACACCAACGTCTCTGACCGATAGTTTTGTCACAAAATCTGCATGTGTACGTTCCTGCCCGCTTACCTGCCCCCACCACTCAATTACTTTCTCTGCCCTGTTTCCTCTGCCCTCCCCATTTTCTCTACTCTTGCAATGCCTCTCTCCTAATAAGAGGATGGAATAGAGAGAATCCTAGGCCGTCTTTCCCTCTCTTTTTTTCAGTTACTTTATTTCAATCACATTGATTTTGGTTTTTTGGACTTTGGACTCTACGGCTAATATAAAATTATCTTCGCCGTATTTATCGATTGTCGAATCAAACAGCAATGAAGTTGGAACTTACTTATAAAAGGTGGCCACCACATTTGTTTTGTTTCCGTTTCTTCACACAATCAGGCCAAGAAAGAAAGAAAGGATAGGTTAGTTTTGGGGGATGGAAATGTAAATCATGCTTATCTTCTGATCCAACAACAAAAGCAACTCAAGTCCTATACCTAATCCTTGTTTGTTTGGTTTTCCTGATCCTTAAAAAAGTCTGAGAAAGGGTGTGTTTTGGTGTTTGTTCTTTAGTCTGGTGGTGGTTCAGTTGTATGATTATGGCCGTTCAAGCGCAGCACTATCCGGAAAATGTTGGTTTTTCTTTGTACGGGTCGCAGGAATGGATGGATTCTGGCGGTGGGTTTTATGAGTTTTATCTCAATCCTCAACAACAACAACAACAACAACAGCAGCAGCAGCAGCAGCAACAGTTAGAGCAACAGAGAATTCAGAATATGGATTCCAATACTAATCTTCTCTCAATGTCGTTTTCTCAAACTTTAGAGGCTCAGATTGAAAAACAGAGACTAGAAATCGATCGGTTTATTGGATTACAGGTAAGATAACATATTAATCTCAAATGGGTTTTCTTCAATATCAAAAAATAAATACAAATTGCTGGATTTATTTTCTAGGTTTATCTTCATTTTTCGCTCTTATCTTATTATATTATTTCATCTGTTTTCTTTTGGGTGGAAAAACAGAACGAGAGATTGAGATTAGCTTTGCAAGAGCAAAGAAAGCAACAATTGGGCATCATTCTAAAGAGAATCGAAACAATGGCAATGGGTTTACTGAGACAGAAGGACGAAGCAATAGCAAAGGCGGGCAAAAAAACAATGGAGCTCGAGACATGTTTGAGAAGAGCTGAGATGGAGAACCATATTTGGCAGAGAATCGCCAAAGAAAAAGAGGCTATGATTATAACTCTCAACAACACTTTAGAACAGGTAAGAGAGAAGGTTTCTTGCTACTCCTCAGGAGCCGAGGACGCGGAATCCTGTTGCGATTGCGATTTCTCTCTGAACAGAGAAGAAAAAGAAGAGGTAGAGGGACAAACTGTAAAAATGGCTTGCAAGGGCTGTAATTCTCAGAACTCGTGCGTTCTTTTTCTTCCTTGCAGGCATCTGTGTTCGTGCAAATCTTGCGAAGCCTTTCTCGATTGTTGCCCTGTCTGTAAATCTGTAAAGAAGGCAAGCATGGAGGTCTTCATGTTCTAGAAATATTAAAAATTAAACTACTTTTGTTATTAAAAAATTATCGATACTTGGGTAATGGATTCTCTGGTTTGGGATTTATTCGTACTAAAACAAGCCATCGAACTGAAATTACAGAGCATCTTTCCCTTTATTCGTTTTCTTATTTTTTTCCTTGTTGATTGATTTGATTTCTACTGTAAAACTGACCTTAGATAAGTAGGGTAGGGATTCCAAGAGAAAATGCAGGAGGAAAGAGTTTATAACAGTAATTTGAAGTTTGTCTTTTAAGAGTACGATTGAAAATCGCAAACGAGATTTCCTCTCGAAATAAAGCAAATCGAAAACGTATTCCTCCAGTTCTTCTGGCAGATCCGGTCTGCCGTACAATCCGCATTGACGGTTCTGATGCATTGAGACGTGTGTGTACCGTAGCGGGATGGGTGGGGAGTCGTCCTTTTGTGCGTGCGTGAGGCTTGCTGGGTCCTGTTGGACTTTTGACAAGTTCGAAGACGGTTTCATTGCGGGATGCCCGTCTGGGTTTGGACTTTTTTTGCGGGGGAGGGGATGAAATCGTATGCGCCACGCCCCCTGATGGGACACTTGGGGGGGGGGGGCAGAATCAATTCACTTTTTGGAGGTTTTTGATTCCCCCTCCTGACTGTCCCATAGGGGGGGGGGTTGCACTTGATATTCCCCCTCCTGACTGTCCCATCAGGGGGGGTCGCACTTGATATCAGACCTGTGAACCTCCAAAAAGTGAATTGATTCTGCCCCCCCCGCCCCCCCAGTGTCCCATCAGGGGGCGTGGCACATACGATTTCACCCCCATGGTGAGTAGGGGTGGCAATTAGTGTTGAGAGGTTGGTTCGTGTCGTGTTGAGGTAAGGGTATATGATTATTTGGCTCAACCCTAACGTGACCCATTTATTAATCGTGTCAAAAAGGGTTGATCTGTTTTGACCCAAAACACATTTAGGGTCAACCTTAACCCGCTTATTTTTGTGTTGGGTCGTGTCAGATTCGTGGGTTATGTGGTAATTTGTCTTGGCAAGTTGGGTTCGTGCCATTTCACAGTAAGGATACAAGACCATTTGGCTCAACCTTAACCCAACCCATTTATTAATCGTGTCAAAACAGGTTGACCTGTTTTGATCCAAAACATGATTAGGGTCAACCATAACCTGCTTATTTTCGTGTTGGGTCGTGTCAGGTTCATTGGTCGTGTCAAACATTGCCACCCGTAATGGTGAGGCCCCTCTAATCGCTTAGTTGGGAGCTGGTTTGTCCCATCCCTTTTGCATCCACAAGAGATCAGTCAAGTCACCTTGTCCAATTCCAAGTGGGCCAAATGAGAGAGAGAGAGAGAGAGAGAGAGAGAGAGAGAGAGAGAGAGAGAGATGATAATTTGAATGATTTACATCTTATCATTTGCCATCAAGCTCATGGTTAAATTCAATAATGGAGTTATATGATCAAACCCACATAGAGTATACTTTCCACCATAACGTATATAACTTGACAAAGTGCATATATAGGGCTAGGACTTATCATTTGCAACTCTATCACAGAGAGAGAGAGAGAGAGAGAGAGAGAGGATGATCTAAAATGACCTTGAAATATTTGCAACTTATCGTTTTGGCATCATGCTCTAGGATAAATTCAATAATGGATAGTCTATGATCATACTCTTATGGAGTGTACTTAAGACCATAAGGGACGTAACTTGACAAAGTGCATATTTAGGGCAAGGACTTAGCATTTGATTAATTACATCCAAGGTATTTTCAGTCAAGATGCAACCTCTTATTGCAAAAATCTTCAGTCTGATCATACGGTTAAGATTGAGACTTGTGGTATAAGATGCACAAATGAGGTGCCATGATTTAAAATTGCAAGATGTGTGACAAATAGAAAAGTCTCTGCTTTTTTACCAATCCACAAAAAAGAGTGGTTATAACAGATGGAGAAGAGCAAAAGATGAAAAGTTGTAGAACATGGGATAGCACATAAGACATGTGACATGAACACTGGACGTTTCTATTAAGTCATGTATTATTTTGTTAATTTCATTCCTAGTTTTATGTATTGGTGTATGTTTCAAAATGTAAAGTATATATGTGCCTATGGTTGATGACAATCACTAAGACAAAGATCGTGTCCAAGTACGACAAGTTACATGAAAAAGACATTGGAAAGCCTCCAAGAGTAATCATCAACACCATTCCTAACTCTAAAGGTTTACAAGGTACTTAAAATCAAAATTAGTCATGTGTGTGTGTGCTCTAAATCCTTTGAACCATGGTAGACCCCATCACGTGAATCTTCTTGGCCACAAATGTAATACCCTGCACTTGTATCATGTAATGATTAACAAGATAAAATCGGTTTAGATGTTAGATGGATTTGACCTAAAGACCTTAGGAAAACCCAAAAACCTTAGTAGACCTTAGGAAAACCCCATAACCCTGGGTATAGGCCTATGTGGAAGGGGGAAGCCATTTGTGAATGGAAGACTTGAGGTTAACCCAGTCAAACAAAATAGGGTCATCTTGAGCGATTACGAAGATCCACAAGCGCTCGCAAGGGGGCACCTTGAGCGCTTGCCTCGCTAACGCCAAAAAGTCCGAAACCCCTATTTTGGGTGTCACGCAAGCTGAGCGCTCATAACACTACTCAAGGGCTTGGGCTATATAGCATCAAGCACTTGCGAGATCTCACGAGCATTTGCGAGGGGACTTCCAGCACTCGCCATTGCCTAAATTTGAAAATAAAAAGGGGGATTTCTCCCCCCTTGTGATTGAAATCTATTTAGAAAGGGGTATTCTTGTACCCTAATAAGTATTAACCTATTGCACATCCCCATTAGGTTAGAACACTCCTAAGACAAAGAGAGATTAATAGGAGAGGGAATTGGGAGAAAATGATCACACATAAGTAAGGTAAACTCCAATCCACCTAGATCTAGATTTATGTAGTAATAATTTGGAGAATTAGATCTTAGTTTTTTGTTCTATAGTAGTTTTTCATTGAATTTATACAATTACTATAGAGATTAACTATTGAGAAAGGTTTGAACAAAGTTTTGAAAGAGATAGAAGAAGATGATAAGTATTCTTGCAAATTAATGTCATTTCTTCCTTTGATTCTTATAGATCCTGATGAATCTACGATGAATTCCATTGCTGGATTGTTTTGATTGAAAATCATGAGAACTTTGCCTTAGATTGTTGATCTTATGATTGTAAGTGATTCTCATGTGAGTTGAATACCATTCTCATCACCTACGCTAAGTTTCATTTGAGAAATTTATGTTATCCATTAAAATTCTCATGTGAATTGTAATGAATACTAAACCTATGTATGTTTTGATCTCATGTTATCTTCTATTGAAAGATCCATGATGTTCATTTTAAATCCCTATGTTAGATATGTAATTGACATTGATCTAAGATCGAATTGATAAGAATCTTTATAAAAATTATCCATTATGGGACATGATATGATCAATTCAAGTGAGTCCTATTGAATTACCATAAAAATGTGAATTCCATTGAACTAACACAAAATTGAATATGAGATAGTATTTTTGATTAAAATTAAGAATGATTGGAACTTCAAATCCATATTTGGACTATGAAATAAGAACCAATGATTGGTATTATCGATTCCGTTGAACAAAGTAAATATCTCATGATATGAAAGATCATAAGAAGTATGAATTATCAAAACCTACTTGAATTAATGATCATATGTGATCTATATGAATGAATGAGCTATAAACAATTGAATACGAAATGTAAATGTATCATGATCAGAACTCATTAAACCACGAAACCTTCTTCCATATGTTATGAGACTCCTTATTGACTATTGATATCCTTTGATATGTCTCAATTGTTATTAAACTTTGAAATGTCATTGAACCGTTGAACTATTAAACCCTTTTTGGGCTTTATTGAATAATTGAACTTTAAATAGAATTCTATGACTTAACCTTAGATTTAAACAAGGGAGAGACTTAACTTTGAGTCTAAACAAGAGAGGGACCTAACTCTAGGTCGAAACATAGTAGAATTATCTATTTTGATGACTTAACCTTGGGTCTAAATAAGGGAAGGACTTAACCTTGGGTCTAAGCAAGGGAGGGGACCTAACCTTGGGTCAAAACATGAGAGAACTTTATTAAACTCTGAACCATTGAACCTTTGAGTATCATTTTAGGAACTACCATTTGGTCGCTACAATGGAAGTTATTATTATTGACTTGACTTATGTTTTTTATTTATATTGAATCTTATTGAACATAGTTTCGAGACCTCCTATTGGGTCACTACAATAAAGAATAATAATTGAATCTTTAAAATTTATTGACAAGTGATATAAATTAACGAATAAGACATTTGATCAAGTCTATACGTAAATGAACCATATGATATGAATGTATTCGAATCCTAATGATAAGTGAGCTAATTATTGAAAGAAGTATGAAAATGAATATGAAAAAGTGATATATTGACAAATTCCAAAAAAGAATGATGTTACACTTATCATTACATTGTGACATGTACTCTTTTATTGTTTATGACATTGATTATGTTTATGTTGCTTATTTAATTGTATCCATGGACTTATATGCTATTGCTTCTTATAGTTTGAGCTTCATATTGTTATCCATATTCATGTTACGTAAAAGAAACCTATATGCAAACTGTGTCTTTTATCACTTGGACATAATTTGCATTTGCACTTGTTGATCCTGCCAAGCTCACCCCACATGGCACAAGTTATGATGGTACATGATGGACTGATAATGCATAGAGGTGATTCATGCTAGGCGAGGGTATTATGAGATGAGATGAGATGGGGACTTTATATTTTAGTATTTATTTCTTTTACTCGGATGAATATAATAAATGTTGCTATGATAAATCATGATATAATAGACATATTATAGACTTGGGACTCCCACATTTGATTGGGAGTATGTGATAGATCGTTCTTTATTTTTATGGACATGGTAATGTGAATATCCTTAAATAAATGGTTATTTTTTCGCTGCGTAACTATGTGAATGAATGGAAACACAAATGGATTATGGTTATATGCTTCCATTGTACATTGTATTGTTATGATTGGTTAATGTTCTATGTTTATGAAATAAAATATGCTTTTATCAAATGTAAAGATATTGAATTAAGAGTTATGGTTTAATGATAAAAGACATATGTCTAAGGTAAGACATAAACATATGCTTATATGCTTTCGCATATTATCGAATGTAATGGACTATGATACTAAGAAACGATTATATGGTTGTAAATATTATGGAATATAGATTGAGTTTTTTTAGGGCTTCTAGCTCTTCTTTTTTTGTATAAAAAAAAAAAAAAAATTTACATGGCGATAGACAGAAAGAGAAAGAAGAGAGAGAGGGGGAGATTTTTAGGTCAACATCAATATAGAGAATTGTTGATGTGATAAGCGTATAGAAAAGAGAAGAGACTCGAAGGGAATTTTTTTTGTTTGAGAGAGAGAGAGAGCTTTGGTACAAAAGAGGAGAGATAACGGAGGAAAGGTAGGGGGAAGACGTGGAAATTGAAAGATAAAATTCCAAAAATAAGTGTTAAGGTTTGTTGGTTGGGAAGGTTTGAAAGTTTGAATGATCCCATCTCTCCACGGGAGAGAGATACTGTCTTTCGTCGTCCAATGAAGAATTTGCAAGGGTATTTTGATAACGGAGAAGAGGTTAGAGAATGATTGACTGTGTTGATACAGGCCTATTTGTCAAAAATTGAATTTTTGGGAAGCAAATGTTCTGTATGTGATGTAAATGTGTCTTACTGTGTCCTCTACTACTACAGATTGACAAGTAATGGTTTTTTGAATTTTTTTGGGTACCATGATGATTATTTGAGTTTGGTGTCTCTTTTAAATAGGGAACAAATGTTCACTTAAACATTTTTTTATTATCACCCATTTTACATATAAATCAACGGTAAAGGATCCGCTATGCCCAAGACTGTAAATTCCTCTGCATCCCCACACAGGTGATGGTTTTTTGAATTTGATACCTCTTATAGATAAAGAGAAAATCTTGGTTTGAACACTTATGATTTTAACCTTGTAAACCTTACTTATTTTATGGATACTTATTTTTTCATTTGAAAACTTTTTTTTATAGTTTTAATGGAAAGGATGTCCTGTCCAGGATTTGGTGTCTAGAACACCAAGGGATGTCATATGGAATAAAATGGGTGGGTGATGCAATTTTGAATATGGAATATGCATTTTATTCCATATGATGGCCCTGGTATTCTGGACACCAAATCTTGGACAGAACATCTTTTTCCAATTAAGTGCAGCAGATTCTTACCCTTTTATGGAGACCTATTTTTTCATTTGATTTTTTTTTTTCAGTTTTAACCCCATGTACTCTGCCTTTGTGTGTAGGACACAGTAGGACATAAAGAATCATGAATAGAACATTTGTTCCCTATTTTTTAACACTTGCTTTAATAATTTGAAGCAACCTTTTTATGACCGAGGCCACCATAGTGTGACTAAATGTGCGACGACATCACAGGCTGACATGTGGCATATATAAGATTAAAAGTGTCAAAAATGTTTCTTTCAAATAATAGGTATTAAAAAACAGGTCTCAAATTTAAAAACACATCACATTTCAGTCTATGGTGCATGCCGCACATCAATTTTGGTCATGTAACACATTTGCTCACTTTTGTTATAAGAGTAGCCAAATTTGGTGTGACTGATTTGTGATGGACACCACATCTAACGCACGGATGTGTTTTTGAATTTGGTATCTCTTTTTTGCCACCTACATTTTGAAATGAAGCTTTTTATGCTTTTAGCCTTATCCACACCACATGTCAACATGTGGTGTGGCCACACATTGATTGATCATCATGAGCAAATTATCTGACCAAATTAGTGTGACCACTGTGTGAAGACAGATAAGTGATCTGCTTTTGAATTTGACACTATTTTTTGACACCAATGATATGATTTGGACACCATTTTTTATGCTTTTAACTCCTTACACCCTACATGTCAGCTTAGGGTACAGTTACACAGTGATCACACAGTATTGGTCTCAAGATTGGCTTTGAATTTCTTTTGCATTTGAATATAAATAATAAGATTAATTAACTGTAGAATGTTGTCAATGTAAAAAACACATGCCCACCCACACTAAAATCAGACCCCATGACACAATTAACATTATGTCACATTTAAACAACAACCTTAAACCTTATTTCTAAACATTTCCGGCTCAAGGGACGGGATGTAAAGAGTCTAAATTTGGCCGATGAAAGCTCGATAGCAATGTAGCCACATTCTTTTAAATCATTTCCCGGCAATCGAATAACCTTAATTAAATTGTTAAGTGTCCTTTATCGTTTTTAAGCATTTTCTTCTTTTTCTTTTTCCCTCTTTTTCTTCTAATCTTCATTGTGGGTTCTCAATCCCAACTATGCAATTTAAATCTAATTGTTGTTAGGTTAGGTCTCACTAATCAAACTTGACAGCCTTTTAAATCACTACTTTAGTTGGCAAGAGACCCACACGTAATTGTAGATCAAATTTCTAAGACTCCTCGTAAACCAAATTTGAATTTGGACGAGATAGTCCACTTGGTCTAAGCATTCATTGATCATCCT
>JAOXJP010111626.1:0-12555 GCA_025762735.1 Platanus orientalis
CAGCCCTGTCAGGGGTCAGGCACATCAGCACCGACAAGTGATATGCACCCCCCCCCCCCAAAAAAAAAAGTGAAAATCACTTGTCGATGCTGATGTGTCCACCCCCGACAAGGGCAGAGAGGAGCGGATCTAGTCTACCCTCCTGGTATTAGGACGTGAGGTTTCCCTATCCTTACTTTATGACATGTCCAAGTTTTAGTCTTGAGCTTGGTAGGATCATTATGGTAAATTCATTCCGGTGAGGATTTTATACGCCGACCCCTAACTTGTGTTGCGTCCGCCAATGGTCAAACGGGTGAAAACATCAGCGCCGAAAAGTGATTTTCACTTTTTGAGGGAGTGTGAAAACACTTATGACACTGATGTGGCCACCCATTGACCTAAGCGTTTGCATACGCTGAGCATAGAAAAGCCTCACCGCATTCAAGGAGTTTCATTTACCCCCACCCTGAATAAAGGAGAATGATTGTCTGTAACACAGACCTCTATCATCGTGCATTGATTGACACATTATGGGTTTTTGAATTTGATGTCTTTTTTTGAACACCTACTTTTTCATCTGAACACTTTAACCCGAACACAGTACATGCTTATTTATCATTCACCACAGACACTTTTTCATCACTGAACATTTTCTCCCAAAAAAAAAAAAAAAATTCACCTCATAAGATACAAATAAACCTTTTTCTGGGCAAGGTACAATAGGTTTAAAGGAGTGACAAAGATTTTCTATGCCAATGCAAACCTCCGTCGAGGTCAAGGGGTGGCCACATCAGCATCAAAAATGATTTACACACGCTCTCAAAAAATAAAAATCACTTTCGGTGCCGATGTTTTTGCCTGTTTAACCCTCACTAGAAGTTAGAGGAGGATAAGGTCGGTGTATAAAATCCAAGCTGCTAAAGGAGGAATGACATAATCAATCTCAGTGTGGGTTATAAAAAAGAAGCGAAGAGTATTAGGAACACTCCCCATCACTTTCCGCGTTGATGTGTCCACCCCTTGTCAAGGGCAGAGGTTAACAGTTTTTAGGGACACAAACCTACCTCGTAAATAAGAAAATGTTCATACTCCCAAAAAATTGTCTGCTCCGAAGCTCCCAACACAAAGGCTGAGGTATAGGATTAAAACCATAATAATAGTTTAAAAAAAAAAAAATACATCACTTACCAGTCTTTGTATCCAGCAGAGTGGGAATAGAACTTTGCTGTGCAAAAAGGAATGATGATTGGGGTACCTGTTGAGAGCTCACGTTATCAATTGGTTGTGGATAGGTATTTTCTATCTAACCAAATCCACTTGTGCTTTTCGTTTTGATAGGTAGCAGAGAACTTTAGTTCTTGTAAACCTGAGCATGACTCATTATTTTACCTAATTTAGAAAGAGAAAGAAAAAAAGATAAAAAAGCATACAACATTTGTCCTTTTCTTCCTTTGATCGTACAAGTAGGGGACGAGGTGCCCCCCTTTAGTAATTGGAAAAAAAAAATGTATTGGACCGACGCAACTCTAAGTCAAGTTTGATAGATTTAGTGAGTTGTTCTTAAACAATTAAGAACTTGTTATCCAGACATCATAACCTTTATTCATATTGAAATATAAATCACTCAAAAGAAAAGCTGTCAGCTTGTTATATACTTTAATCACATTGTGGTTAAGTCACTTTGGAGAACCCAAGGCAGTTTTCCGTGCACGGACACGTAACTTACCAATTCAGTTGCGACACGGATGGGAATGTATGCTACGGAAGAAAGGTTGACTCTGATACATCAGTATTTAAAACAATTAAGTTAATGAGAACTGTTGGTCGTCATAACGGTAGGTACTTTTTTTTTTTAATTTTTTTATTACTTTATTCCAATAAAATAAGATTCAATAAATATATATATATATATATATATATAAAAGAAGAAATAATTGAATTTTACTAAAGGACGAAAACTTGAAAAGTAGCTGGTTTAGTGCAAACACGTCCTATAGAGTCCAAATTGCAAATTTCTATATGTGCATCATTTGTCGCATGTAAACTAGGCATTATCATTCTTATTTTTGTACTGGAACCCTTGAATCATTTTACCTTTAGGCTTAGTATGGTTGTCTCGAATTGTATAGAAAAGAAATGAAAAAAATTTAATCATGAAAAATACATGATAAGACTAATTTTTCATTGTGGCAATCAGATAGCTTAAAAATGATTTTTTGAGAAAATTTTGACCTAAGAAAATCTTTGCATGACAACCAAACTGGGCCTTACAATAAATTCAAATCATTTTCAATGATTAGAAATATTTCATGCCAATATCAATTGTTGGGTGACATGATGCTTGACAGAGAGGTCTTGATTAAAGGAGGGAGGTATTGTAAAAACAAAATAGATAAATACCATATGTATTGGGGAAAATAATTAATGGATTTTTTTTAATGTAAATAAAAAATTAGCCTTGTTTTTCTTTCACCTTATTTGTAACTTTTTTGTTTTTTGTTTTTTGAAACAGCTAATCCTGGAAATTTATGAGCTACAATAAGAGTTTAACTTCACGCTTTTGGCTTTTATAGAAAAGATATTCTGTCTAGGATTTCTCTTCAGGGTAGGACTTTGTTAAAATTTGAGAGTCCCTTCCATTTTATTCCTTGTGAAACCAGGACATCATCTTGGACGGCAAATCTTAGAAAGAACATCTGCCCTCAATTGTTATCTGAGATGTTTTTTTTTTTTTTTTGGTTTTGGGTGTGGAGGACAATAACTCAAAGTGGGACTGGCCCGAGTTAATGAGAACTTGAGTGACACCACTAAGAGGCGCCCGCCTGCCGTCCTCCCCCATACCTCATCCTCTTTCCAAGGAATCAATCCTAGGTCTTCTCTAGAAGACAAGACAGATGCCGGAGCCACTTGAGCACGAAGTTACAAGTGGGAATCACGTGTTGAATTTGTAGGCATGATATGACGAGAACCCTTTAAACAATGGGCAAACTTACCAGCAAAAACAAAAGGTAATCAATTGAAAGTTGGTAACTCAACCCTAAGATCGCTAACTATCCCAATTATAAATCAAGTTGACTCCTTCCAACTCTAATCCATCCGGAGGTTTGGAAAACCAAATCAAATCCTATCAAAATAGGTTCAATATTTCGAGTTCAAATTACCCAACCCATGTTGCACCCGGAGTCCTTAATTTTAATCCATCCAACTTCAAACGAGTTGATTGCTCCCAAACCTAACCCTAATCCAACCCAGCCAAAACTAGGTTCACCCGTTTAGATTCAGATTGAGTTCGACCCTCAGGACACAATTGGAGAGTGGAGAGCTCTACAAAATTTTCTTCCACTCACGCAAAAGAGTGGACTACAATGCAGCAAAACACCAGGAACCTTCTTTCCCCGTCTCCAAGAGAGGGTAACTGTACGGACGCACCCACCATTGACCCTTTCAGTCAGCACGAGTTAATAAATAAAGAGTGAATTTTCTTTATTAAAAAAAAGATAATGAAAGCACGGATGGATAAGGTTATCGGTTTGCCTGTTAGGCACCGTTCACTGGTTCTTATACTCATTAATAATTAAAGTTTAACCCAATCTTAGTGCTTCTCCTTGATTAAAACCGTAGAAACTTTAAAGTAATGGACTCAAATATTTTATATTACTGCATTGTTTATAATCGGGTTCAGTTTATCGTATAAAATTCCCCCTTGGATGTTGAAAGATTTGTTTTTAGATCAATAATGGATTAAAATATTTTAATATATATTTCTTTTTTCTAATGAGCTGAATTGAGCTTGAGCTGAGCCTAGGTAGGAGTGGCAATTCATGTTGGCAGGTTCAGTTTGTGTCATGTTGGGATAAAGGTATACAATTATATGGTTCAATTGAGACCTGACCCATTTATTAATCATGCCAAAGCAAGTTGACCCGTTTTGACTCAAAACAGGTTTACAACCAACTCCAACCTGCTTATTTCGTGTTGGTTTCTTGGTTATTTGATAAGTTAAGGGTATAAGAATATATAACTCAACTTGAACCCAACCATTTATTAACCATATCAAAATGGGTCAACTTGCTTTGACCCAAAAAACATTTGTAGTCAACCCTAACCTGATTATTTCATGTTGGGTTCGTACCGGATTCACAGGTCATGTCAAACATTGCCACCCTCACACATGAGCCTGCTCTTTGTTTTCATGTGATGAGCCAAGTTAAACCCTAGCTTAGCTCGGCTCAACTCGGCTTGTTGACACCTTTAGTCCGTTTAGCAAGGGCTTTTATATTTTCTGGTTGGGTTCGGGTCACCCTCACTACGGCCAGTCCGGTTGGAGTTAGAGCACCAGGAAGAGAAGAGGGTGTTATGGTAATTTAAGAAGTCTCATTAAAGCGGTCAGCGGCCACGTTTGTCATCATTTCCGTAGAAAATTGAAATAAATTTATTTAAATAGAATAAAATAAAAACTCGAGAGTTTCCGTGAAAGTCGCGAGGGTGGGGGTGGTGGTCCCCCACTCCAGACCGTTTATTTTTAACTTTGGTTAGAGATAGGTACGGGCGGTGCGAATCGGTGGTCCCTACAACCCGTACGGTGTGGGACAGCTGGGTGTGGAACAGCTTGCACGAACGTTTTAATATACTTAAAAAAGGTGCTGCAGTACTCCACTCCCCGGCTGCCTCAACGCCTCCCCACCCCACCACTAGCCAATCACAAATGTTATACTTTGTTTGTTTCATTTTTCTTTTTATTTTTAGATTCTTCTGTATTTTTTTCCCAAAACTATCCTCAACAATGCTCAAGCTCATCACATACTGAGTCTGAAAGTTAAGCTCAGCTTCGCTCTCCAAACTAAAGCTAACAACAAAAAAGAAGGATAATCTTCTTTTTAAAACACAAAAAAATTAAAAAAAAAAAAAAAGGAACCTACACAATTCGTATGGTACTTTTATAACACAAAAGTGGGTGTGATTTGATTGAAGCTTTAAATTCAAATATTTGATTATCATGTAAGGTGACAATTATATCTTAATACCATATAAGAACATATCTATAATAAAAAGATTATTATTATTATAAATCAAATTCAATTTTTATGATGTGATTGCATCATATAATAATTAGTCAAATAAATATGTAAATACTATATAATGTGACAAACTAAAATGTAACATGTTATTAAATTAATATATCATTTAGACTTTCACTTTTGCTCATAGAATTAGAGCGAGATGGTTGAAGTGGAGAAATGTTTCTACAATATTTTGTGTTAAATGAATACCACTAAAATTGAAAGAAAATTTTATAAAACAACTATAAGATTAGTCATGTTTTATAACCTAAAATGTTAGGTAATCAACTAACAACACACACATAAAATGAGTGTGGCCAAGATAAGGATGCTGAGATAGATGTATGGCAAGACTAGAAATGATATAATTCGGAATGAATCCATTCGTGAGAGCATAGCTATAACACAAATAAGTAATTAAACAAGGGAAAGTTGATTGGGATGATTTGGCCATGTGCAGCGAAAACCAATAATTGTGCCTGTTATAATGTGTGAAGTTTGATTTGGGTTAGCATCATATTTTGTCAATCTGAATATGACCTAGATTATAACCCGAAAAACCCGAATATGGAAAATTTCAGACGAAGGTGAGCAAAGAAAATTAGGGTTTTTGGGGGTATTTATATGTTTTGTTCTAGGGTTACGTGCGAAGAGGGAGAGATTCCAAAAATTATAATCGTCTTTGACGAAGGTTTCCAGATAGTGAAAGTTTTCTGTGCGGCACTGTGGTTTTTTCCCAAATTGGAGTTTTCCACGTAAATCTTGTGTTGTGCATGATTTTCTTTTTCGTTTTGCTTGTTGATTTTATTGCATCCCGTTTTCTTCTTTTTGGAAGAAGGTAAATCGGTCCTAACAACGCATCAACACCACATGTAAAGAAACCACAAGATCCCTAATCTCGTAAATTTGTTGGGCATATTTCCACGAGCCCAACGACACGCCCATAGCCCAACCAATCACCACCGAAGAGTCTCCCTCACCCTCTCACCATTGTTAATACGAAACCTGGCAAATCTAAAAAACGACCCCAACCCTTTACAGATCCCCTTCCACACACTACACCCCATAGCACCACTTGGACTCCTAGAAGCCCACCTAAACCTCTCGTCTCCATATTTGGCAATGACCACCCCTCTCCAAATTGCTTCACATTGCACCTCAAACCTCCACAGCCACTTGTTGAGGAGAGCTCTATCGGTCACTTTCAACAAATGATTTCCCAAACACCCTTGTTCCAAAGGTCTGTTCCATCCAACTCAATGAATTTTCTTAGAATCCACAGAAGACCCTCATAAAAAATCTCTCCACATACACTCGAGTTGGTTAATAACCGAGTAAGGAGCCTGGAAGACCGAGAGGAAGTACGTTGGGATACTAGACAACACACTCTTTAGCAGGACCAATTTGCCACCCTTAGAGAGGTAATCACCTTTCCAACTCACCAATCTCCTTCCCAACTTCTCAAGCACTGGGTTCCATAAATCTTTAGAAGATGATTTCACCACTGGGTTCCATAAATAATAAAGATTTACATTCCCAAGCTGCTGCCAGCTAATATATAGACTCTATGGGCTGCCCTCAAGATTCTCTCATAATTACGGTCATGCCACTGAGTAAGATATACCCCATATTACCCTTGTGCATTGTTACACCCCACATTAACACTATTTTATGTGGCATCTAAGGAATCCATAGGACTGTCCCAACCTGTACATCAGAACTCGAATTCCCACATGGACCCCACATCGCCATAATGTTGCCATATTAAAATAGGAGCAGATTTAGGCCTCCTCTGATGTCTTCACCTGTTGAGTATGATTCCCATCACATATAATGGAAGGCCCAGAAAAAATACAAAGTTCCATTGTAAATTTGTAATCATCCAATTGTATTAATTATTTGACCCATGTGATCTCCTATGTGTGATTCATCAAAAACTGCATCACAAACTCCTTTGCATGACATGTGCAACTTCTCCTAAAAAATTTCTCATAGACAATCATTTTCCAGTCTACAATACCCAGATTGCAGACCACTCAAGTGTCAGGGGCAGCCTACCAAGAAACTTGAAAACATGCCAACACTTGGCACCTGGCATGACACTCCCTATACATGCTATATTGTTATTTCTATTTCAAGCTGACATCAACAAAACATCATCTAAAATGTTTGTAAACAACTTTCTCACCATCGCTATTACTAAAATTACAATAAGGATCATGCTTTGGGCTAGGGGGTGTAAGGGTTATGAAGGTATCCCTAATGGGGGCATTCATAGGCACTAGGAGAGAGTGATTGGGCTGGCTGAGTTTTAGCAGGCTAGGCCTGTGTCTGTGTTGGTTTGAGGGTTCTCCCCTCTTTTTTCTCTTTATGTTTTCTTGTCTGGGATTTCTCGTCCCTTTGTCTTTGCTTTTGCTTTTTTAATAAATTCTTTTCATTCATCAAAAAAATAATAATAATAAGGATCATAAAAACCTTACATTAAAGCATTCCTTACCGCTTTTTTTTATAAGGATAAAATTTTATTAAACTGATAAGGCCCCAAGAGGCAAGAGCACGAGAAGTACAACGAGCCTCATTGGGCCAGACAGCACCGAGGCTCCAAAACCCAACCGCCCAACTCAACTAAAGATGATAGAATCCCATTCAAATACCCAAGAATGGAACTGATACTCTTTAAACAGTGGAAGCTGGGATACCCACCGAAACATCCATCCATGCTAAAACTTCCTCCTTTAACTTCTCTGGCTGCGTGCCTTTCCCTTAAAAAATTCGGCCATTCTGCTCCCACCAAATGAACCAACACACAAAGTAAGGCACACAACCCCACAGAGCCTTGCCACGCTGAGAGAGGTCATGCAAATCGCCAAGAGGCCAGCACTCTAGTAGGGCTTTTGGGGATTCTGGTACAACTCAAACACGCTGGAACCTAGCAATAAAGAAGCACCAAATAGAGTAGGAAACCGGACACTGCAAGAACAGAGGATTCACCAATTTACCATCTAAAAGGCATAAACAGCATATGTTCACCATGGGGATTCCTCTTTTCATTACAGTATCCCTTACTGCTTTCTTAGATTCATTTTTAAAAATCATACTCTAAATTTTCATCAATCCTACTCTTTTGCCAAGATTTGTAAGAAGACGTCTTTTCTCTAAATGCTGTTTGACTTTATCACATCACCACCAAGTTTCTATGATTATTCCTTTCCCTCTAGATTCTCCAAAACTCTCTTTTGCTACTCCTTTAATACAGTCAGCCTTCACATTCCACATAGCATTTGTTTTCTCTTCCAAATTTCATTTTCCTTCATTTCTAAATTTATCTCTAAATAACACTAAGATTTCTCCTTTTAAGTTCCACCATCTAGTTCATGGACATCTACTTTCTCCTTTCCTTCTCTTTTATAAGCATCTAAAGCCATTAACCTATGTTGTTTGGTTAGGTTTTCTCCTAAGTAGGGCTGTCAATTGGGCCGGGCTAAGGTCAGCCTGAGTTCCACCCAAAATACAATTGTTGGACCCCAACTTGGCCTGATACTATAAGCCCGGACTGCTGTGATATATATATAGACAACAAATTTTCTGACCAAAACTAATGTGACCATGTGTGAAGTGACTTCACACTGATTAACAGGTGATGTGTCTTTGAATTTTATTTTATTGTAAAATGATATTTCTATGAGGGAGATGAGTTTTTGAATTTGGTAGCACTTTTTGGACACTAAATTCTTGAAATGAACACCTTTTTTGACAAGTGATGTGTTGTAGTTTGGGCTAGCTAGGCACTCCCAATCATTACTTTAGGCTTGGAATCACATCTCGAACTTGGCCCAGCCTGAACTCAAACTTTCCCAACCCGCCAAATTTTGGGCTGAACTGGTCGAGCTTCGGGCTAGCCCATCCCAATTGATAGCCTTACTCCTAAGATAATCTTACGATCCTTGCACGTTGACCACTCTATCCTCCTAGCAAGAAAAAGGTCTACCTTTATTCTAATTGATCTGCTTTTACAAGTTACTCAATGTTTCTCTCTTTTTCAAGTCGGTTTTCTATTGCAATATCATATGTCATTGCAACTTCTAAGATTTCATCTCCTACCTCATTCAATTATCCAAATCCATATCCTCCACATATTTTCTTGTACACTCCATTGTCTTTCCTTATATGTCCATTTAAGTCCCCTCCTACAGATATTCTCTCTTCCTTATGAATGACTAGAATTAATCCATCCATATTTTCCCAAATTTGTCTCATTTGTTTCATCTAATCCTATTTAAAGACCATATGCACCGATTATGTTAATCATTTATTTTCCTAAAATAATTATTCTATCACCTATACTCCAAAAATCTACAATTTCATCCTTTGGATCTTATTATCCCCGCCACATTTCTATTATAGTCTAATCCTATAAGCCAAAGTTTGTAGCTATCAATCTCTTAGTTTTTCACCTTTCCACTTAGGCTCTTGAAGACATGCTAGATTGACTCTCCATATTACCTACCAAGGTTTCTACATTCCAAGTTGCTCAGAGAATCCTACTCCCTAAGACTTAAGGCTATCGATTGGGCTAGGCCCAAATCCCAACTTGTTTGGACTGAGTTAGGCCAAGTTTGGGCTATGATTTCAGGCTCTTAGTAATGATGGGTCTAGGTTCGGGCAGGCCTTAGCCCAACCCAAAGTGTTTGTCCCAACCCGAAGTACAACACATCACCTATCAAAAAAGGTGTTCATTTCAAAAAGTAAGAGTCCAAAAAGTGGCATCAAATTCAAAAACGCATCCTCCTCCCCATATAAATATCCTTTTACAAAAAAAATTCAAAACACATCGCCTATCAGTCAATGTGTGGTCACATCATACATAGTTACATCAACTTTGGTCATAGAATTTTGCTCTCACTATATATATAATATAAAATATGAGGTTAAAAGTAAAAAATATAAGTACATATATCATTTATATGAGATTTTATATTTTAATAATTTTTATTTTATATGAATAACAACAATTTGGACAGCCCGAATCTGGACCAAAGCCCATTGTTTAATAATGGCCGAGTTCGGGCTTGTGCCAAGTTTGGGCCTAACTATTGTATTTCTAGCTGGCCCAACCCAGTCCATTGATAGCCCAGCTAAGACTAGCTTCTCTACCTGCACTCATCTATGGTGTGGAAACCCTTGCCTACTTTTTTTGTTTTTTTGATAGGTAAACGTTAGTGGTTAATTTATTAGTACGTGAAGACAGGTTTTGAACCCAGGTCCGTGGTATGACACCAACAGACTTTACCAACTTAGCTAGCTGGCATCTTCTCATTGCAACCGAGCAGCAATGTGGCATATTGTTTCCAAGGGGTGCATTAGCTAACCCTTGTTCATTTCTCACTACAACCAAGTGGTAAGGAAGCATCTCTTCCAAGGAACACCCTAGCATAACGTCTGAACCCAATCCTAGTTCAGCTGTCCAAACCACGGGCCAGCCTGCCCATAGGACCTTAACTCATGCTAGGTCAATTGAGCAACAAAGCTCCAGTGCCCCGCCCAAGTAACACTCCTAATTGCAGATGAAAATAGGGATTGAACATCATTTCCTCCTTAATTCCTTTCCTAGGTGTTCTTTATTGTAGAAGAATACCCATGGCGGTAAATGCCTATACCTGTAATTCCTTCATGCCATAAATTTCTTGGTAGGGTTCCAGCTGAACTCTATCTTACTCTGGAAAACATATTCAATGATATTTCTTTCAACAGATAAGATATGATTTATAAAATGAAACAAACCTATAATAAGGGTTGTTAATGAAGATAATGGCTCATTCTTCTACGAAATCATATTTATATGTGTGTGTGTGTGTGGTGATTTTTCGTAACATGTATGGTTATGTTTTTTGTTTTTTTGTTTTTTTTATAGGTAAATGTTAGTGGTTAATTTATTGTGAAGATGGGTTTTGAACCCAGGTCTGTGGTAAACGTCATGGTTATGTTTAAAATGAAAAAACTGTAACACGGATGTCCAGTGCAAAACAATGGGTCATTCTTTTCAATAATTTGAGAGAGTGATACAATTTTGCATTTTTCATTCTTTGGAATAAAATCACGCATACCTGGGGAGGTTTGAATGGATAATCAGGTGGAAACGTAATGTCAAGAAAGAATATTCCTCCTTGGTATGGCGAATCTGCAAGTATAATGTGAAGAAGACAACTAAGAGTACTATCATTTTAATTAACTTATTCCCATAGCTCAGTTGGTTGACATTCTAAATCACAAACATGAGATAATGGGCTCAATCCCAGCTTATCAAAGAAGGAGGAGGAGGAGGAGCAAGAAAGAAAGAAGCCAAATATATATCCTCCATCAAATCATCTATCAAACAGTACATGCAGATAAAGACAGAACTGCAAACTGATCTAGTTCATTACAAGTAAATCAGGGAAGACAATTGTTATTCAGTCACCTTTATAAAGTACATATAAATCTCAAATCACCTTCAGATCACCATACAATAAATAAATAAATAATGAAGAAATGCTTCAGCTCATCAACGTCAGCAAACAGAGCCACTATTGATATGACAAAGATAGCTAAAAATATTTAATAGTCCAAGGAACTGTATTACATGAACATTGTATCCTTGCATACAGTGCGATATATCAAAAGAACATGGATCAGTGTTTTATGTAGGACATGACCTAAGTTAGCAAACATCTATGAGACAAATTGAACCCTACTCAGTGAATGGGTAAATATCTGAGGTGAAAGAGTAGAGCATGGATAAAAATGTACTTGTCAAGCTTTATCTCCAGCGAACTTCTCAAACTCTTACCATTAAATGTTCCAAAATTATGGCATACCATGGGATTTTCTTGAAACAACTTTATAATCCCAGCCCCCGGCAAAAAAATGTAAGTTTGTTAAGTTGGAGACAATTTATTAGACAGATAAAAAGCTACACCAGAAATGTGTCCACCAAAAGATCTATGTTGCTCCACCTCAATTAAATCTGAGACACCTGTAACCAATTCTCAGCTCTCTCTTCATGGGAGGGTATTACCATGTTCACAATGGAGATCCAATCCATACTCTATAAGTAGAAGCCCCTTCCAGACTTCCACCCTGCAAACAGCCTCAGATGACCGGATCCTTGAATACACTTTCTCCTCTATGGACCATAACTCAATTAGATGATTTCCTGATTCACAACCTTGAGGTTGCAAGCTGGATCCAAGCTTACTTCCTAATCAATGGGTAGCTTATACCTTTGGGAAATCCATAAAATAGCCTAAGGGAATCCCAAAAGAGAGAATTGTGAAAATTGAACTGGGGAAAATGAAATTTCAAATTTCCCTACTCTCTTCTTTGATTTCCTTACCTTGCCATTCTTCAAGATCATCAATCATGAACTCAGGTGCATGTATTATTATAGTAAAAGATATCCATTGTTTTTTCCTTTTCTTTCCCAGTGTTGGGGGGGGGGGGGGCAAAAAAAAGGCCAACCAAAAAAAAAAAAACA
>JAOXJP010111637.1:0-28056 GCA_025762735.1 Platanus orientalis
TGCGATTCGATAGAAATTCTTAATTTAAATTATTTCAATTAATTTAAATTCCTAAGTGGTAGCATATATGAAAGATTTTATGTAAGATGTTAAACATGCCATGTAAAGATAGAGAAAAGAGACAATTCACACCACAAGTAAACACACAACACAATTTTTATAGTGGTTCGGCACTCAGGCCTACATCCACTTTCAAAGCTCATTACCGAGCTACTAAATTTTATTAAGATTGAATTACATTACAATCAAGCTTAAAATTTTAAGAATTACTACTTGCAAAAGCAAGCTCTACAGCTGGTGTTTCTAACCGAAGTGGTCTATACCCGGTGTCTCCAACAGGTATGGTCTACATTACTAGTGTCTTTGGTGGTAGTGCTATGCTCTACACAAGGTGTCTCCGGTGGGTCTTAAGGTCTAAATATAAAATAAAATCAATATAACTTACCTCACTAGGCTTGTGTATTGCTTGTTGCATATGAAGGTGGTTGCTCCTATGTTAAGCTAGTGTGCCAATGTGTACCACCAAGCTTCCAAGAATGTCTCTTTGCTTCTTGGAGCTTATCACAAGGGTTTACTTGGGAGTAAACCCTTCACCTTGTTTCCCTCTTCTTGTTCTTCAAGTGTAGAGTGATGGGGAAGCACTTAAAAGCTCTTTGATCTTCAATCAATGCTCATTAGAATGAGCCTTTGCTAGTTGGGAGGTGTAAATGCCTTAGCTATCTCTCAAATTTCTCTTTACTTTCCTTCTTGTGTTCAAAGTGTATTCATGAGTGTAAGAGAGTTCATTTGATCTTCTCTCATATTTATAGGGGACAAGCACAGTCGTGCACCCTTGATATGGCATTTACCCCAACGGTCAAAAAATCGCAGACGTTGATCTGTAATTTTTTTTGAAATTTTGTGATGACGGATCGATTCGAGTATGTCAGATTGATTCTCACGGATCGATCTGGCATCCCCGGCTTAATCTGGTGTCTCAATCTGAGACACCTGAGCCTTGCCAGATCAATCCGATAAGTAGTGGATTAATCCGACACCCCCCGGATCAATCCGATTCTCCTGTTTTTTTTTACCAATGAGCCTTAAACTTACTCCCACTCACTTGGGAACCTATGTAAGTGGCATAGGTTGGTCCATAAAGACATGAAAAGGACTTTTGTTCTTTTTAGCATATGTCTATTATAATATATACCTTTACAAACTTTTCTTGAGCTTGATAAACCTTGGGTCTTCAAGTCTTCAAACCTTGGCAACTTAAGAACGGATCCATCCTTGGCTTCAAGTGCTTGGTGTTTGTCTTCCTCCTTGGGGCCCAAGGACACTTGACGATTATAGACATGACTAAGATATACAATGTGCTCATGTCATGCCTAATCTACCACTCCATGTATTTTACAAATTATGGAATTGACAATTTACATTTACAATCTCCCCCTTTGGCAATTCTATGACAAAACATATTGAAATACATTGATTAAGTACAATAGATATATGCAATGAATTTACAGACTCCTTGAAAATGCAAGAGTTATACATTTAAACAAATAAGATTAAATGATGTGTCTTAAACTCTTGAACTCTCGATTTATTAAACTCTTGAACTCCCCCTTGATTTGTGTTTGGGCTTTTAGTTCAAGACCTTTGCTTAGATGCTTGGTCTCATAACCTGAAATCACATTTGATAGACAATACCTCTCTCAAGCCAATATAATATAGTCAAATAAAAATAAATAAAATATGTTCAAGCAAACATACTCAAGCAAGCATATGAAATGGAATATGAATAATGTATATGATGGATCATTGCATTAGAGATATTTTAAGTTTTAAAATAAAATTTTCAAATTAGCTCAATGCATTACTCTACTCCCCCAATATCAATGCTCATATAGCAATCTCTCCCCCTATATTCATGAACTCTATTGTATTTTTCTCCCCTTTTTTGTCATGAAATTGGCACAAGGATGACAATTTAGACAAGGAAAACAACTAAAAGAGATATAGAATGAGACATAAGTCAAAAAGTTGTTTTCCATTCATTTATCAAAATTCCAAAGCCTTTGAGGATTACAAAATGAGAGAGAATTTACAAAATGTGACTGTTGTACAAAATAAAGCACTCATCCTCACAATCACTTGTCACCATCCTCATCTTCATCACTCTATGTCCATAGATTGAGTAGGAAACTGGGATGGTGAGAGAGCTGGGGAGCCACAGTATGCTCTAATCTCTCAACACGAAGCTCAATACTATTGAGCTTGTCAGCCATCTTCTCTAAATGGCTGATGATGCACCCAAACAACTACTTGAGACCATCCAAGGCCTCTAATACATGTGTAGGCACTAAGGGCTCGCCTTGGGGAGCTGGTGGAGTTAGAGGAGGAGGAGCAGTTGGCTCTACTGTTGGTGGTGGATGCATAGCCATAGGTGGAACCTCTGTGTACATAGGAGGAGGTGGGATTAATGTGAATGGAGTGGTGGAAGGTCTAGCCTCAGAAGGCATCTTCTGCTTCTTTGAGCGTGTGCCCTCTTGAAGCATCCGCCGAATAATCGACTAATCTATCTCGGCCCCTGTTTAGGGAAAGAGCATCCTTAGGGAATGATACCCCATAAATCTCTAGAAGGTGTGTAATCATCACACCATAGGGCAGTAATCGTGAGGTACTAGAGTTTCGCCCCTTAAATATGATGACATGGAATAGAATTACTGCAATGTCGACCTCCTTCTTTGTAAGAAGGGAGTAAATATTGTACACCATCGAGTCGGGCATGTCGTTGTTGCGCATTGTGGGAAAGAGGTTGTAGGTGAAGATCAAATTCAGTAACTACACTTCAAGTTGGCACTTAGTGGCCTAAAGCTTCTCGAACCAAGTCGTGCCCTCATGACTAAAGACCTCAGAAATAATGGCCTTGTCTAGTTCCTCTAAAGGAAATGTTACTGCTTAGCCACTGGGCCTGGCTATCCTACACAAGGTGGATAGTGCCAATAAATCAATATCCATCTGAACTCTATAGACCTCTATATGGAAGGTGAGGTCATCGAGGCTTGAGTCATGGATATTTGACCAAAACACCCGCATAGCTTCTTCTTGGACTTCTCCCTTGATGGTCACAAGGATTCCCATCTGCCAGGAACTAGCTCGTACCCCACAAGTGTGTTGAAGAGGGTTTTCTCATGGACATGCGACTCTATTATTATTGGCCTCTTCGAGAAATAATGATTGTAGTTTATGAGGCGAGATACATCCAAAAATGCTCTAAAGTTGGTTGGAGGCAAACGTTTTTGCTTTTGAACTAGCAACACTAAGGAATATATGGTTTCTTTCCTTTTAGGGTCATCCTTCTTCCGTGGAGCCAATGAAGATGATTTGGTAAGATATTAGAAAAGGAAAATTTAAGGGAAAGCCAATGGAAGGAGTGAACAAGAGGGAAATAAAGAAAAATGGTAATTTTTGCCATTTTAAGCTAACTAACGGTTCATTTCCCATTGGATCCACCGAGTCGGATCGATCTGACTATGTCAGATGGATTCGGTCAGATTAATCCAGATCAATCTAGATGTGCAGAAACTGCCCTAATCTGCCTTAATTGATCAGATTTTGCACATTTAGCCCCTCCTATTCATTTATCTTAAAGTTTTCCTATGGGTGTGACTCCTTTGTGTGAAGAATGACTCCCCCCCTCACTTTCACATCTCATGATGACTCAATCAATGGTTTTGAAGTATTTAAACATGCAATCTATAAGCCACACCAATAGAGATTAGGCATGATAAAATGCATTAATACAAGAGTTATAGTACATTATCACGCCCTTGAGGCTACTTAAAAAGACTAAGGATTCCCTTAGGTACTATAATGAATTACAAACCTCAAGCATCGTTCAAATACACTTTAACTTGGTCACAGGAGCAAGTGACTCCTCAAAAACAAGGATGGCTTAGGATTTTTTTTTTTTTTTTTTTGAGTTGCCCTCTTGTTCTCACTTCATCCTTTAGATCACCAAGGATATTATTATATGATAATTCTTTTGAGATCCTTTTGCTTCTATGATGAAAGTTTATATTGATATTTTCTCACAATACCAATCCAAGAACTTATGGTTCTTGAATTCCCTTCCATGGTTGCCTCGTGTAAGCTTGATGGGGAAGTCCTTTTCCATTTAAGTTCTTTTGCAACTCATTAAAGGCTTTGGATTTCTCTCTTAGGAATCCCACCCACGTAAACCATGAAAAATCATCCACAAATACCATGAAGTATTTCCTACTTCCTAGACCTTCCATTCTTGTTGGACTATCCAAGTAGAGAAGTTTCTAGAGATCTAGATGTCCCTATGTGATTTGTTTTCTTGTGAGAAACTCTAGTTTGTTTGCCCATTTGACAACCTTTGCGCATAGAACTATCAACTTGGATCAATCTAGGCAAGTCTCTAACTATTTCTTTCTTGCTTAGCCTAGAGAGGTCTCTAAAGTTGATATGACCTAATCTTTGATCTCAAGGAATAGTCTTATCCTTTTGAGACATATGACAAACATCGTCCTCATGTTTGTTGGGTTCTATGATAGAGCACTTGTTGCTTGTATTTAACCCTTTGACCGAGAATTCACCACTTCCCTTCTCCTTAGTCTCACACATGTCCTTCACAGAGTGCACACCATACCCTTTATCACAGATTTGGCTTACGCTACTTATATTGTGCATTAGACCTTGATCAAATAGGACATCAGTTAGTGTGGGAATATTGGGAGACCTCTACGGTTTCCTTTGCCAATGATCTTGGCAGTGTTTCCATCATCAATTCTGACATTCCCACCTTGAGATTCCTTGAAGTTTGATAAACAATGACCTATTTTGGTCATGTGTCTAGAGCACCCACTATTAAAGTACTGCCTTGATGTGCTCTTGGCTCCTAGAACCATACAAATGAGTAAGTGTTTTAGCTCATCCCTCCTAACCCTTATTTTTGTTAAGATTTTTTTTGTAGATGGGCTAGATTCTTTTTCTTTTAAAGGTTTCTATTTTCAACAATTTGAAAATAGATTCTCCTATTGACATTTTTTCCATTAATAGTTTTCTTGAAGTTTGGTGCTCTTGGGATTTGATGTCATTCATCCTCTTTTTATAATCACCTTTTATGTGCCCTTTTTAGGCTACAATAGTAGCTTGGTCTTCTAGAACCATATGGTTGTGACTATTTTCTCATGGGTGATTGAGTATGAGAGGATGATTGAGTTCTTCTAGGATCATTGGATTGGAAATGTTTCTTCCTAGGAGACAGAGTACGAGAGGATTGACCGTTCCTTCTAACTTGCCCTTTGGAATTTCTAGAAATAGAGACATTTTCTTGAAATCTTCTAACGGAAGAAGCCTTGTTGACTTGAAAGCCATTCTAAGCCACTTTAACAAAGGAGTAAGGTTGAGATTTTGGTTTCTCAAAGACCTCACCTTGCTGTAAGGGTGTCTTGCCCTTGAATGAATTGCTTTCATTCCTTTCTACCCCATAGGACCTTTGTGATAGTCCTAGAGAAGAAACTTTATCTATTCCCTTATGGGAGACTTGTGCATTAACCTTTCTCTTAGCTTTCACAAAGACATTCTTAATCTTTTGTGAGTAGAAAGTGCGATTATCATTGAAATTGGATCCAAGTCTTTTTATGTTCCCATGGTCTCTTCTCATATAGAGTATCTTCTCAAACTTGTCATTTCCTTACTTTATCATGAAAAGTGATTTCCCCTTGTCCTTCTCAAGCTGTTTGATTTCCTTAAGGAACTCTAAAGTGTTAAGAAATGTATTGTCAATCCCATGATCAAAACATGTGAGTTGTAATGTATTATGTCAAAGTCCAAGGAAGAGTCCCAAGTTCACAAAAAAGAAGACAATGAAGGACTAAAGACCTATAAGATGAAGATAATGACAAGTCAAAGGAATTGAAGAACAAGACCAAGATTCAAGAAGAAGACTCATTACAAGGATACCAAAGAAAAACTTAAAAGATGCTCATCACAAGCACAACCTCAAAAAATAGCCACACTTTGCACAATGCATTAAAACATTAGGAGATGAACCCAAGATGGGAGTGTGAGGTAGTAAAAAGGGTCTTAAGGCATTGGTGTTTGGTTCCAAAACATTGGGAGAGAAAGAACCAAATCAAAAAGAACATAGCATAAAAATTCAGGAAAAACAAACCCTGATCAATCACAAGTGAAATTTCAGAGCATAGTGCCTAAATGAAATATACCTAAGCTCGGTAGTGAGCTTTAGAAGAGTGGACGTATGCCCTAGTGCCGAACCACTATAAATCTCTTGTTGTGATTTGTGTGTGTGATTGCTTGTCTCTTTACTTGAATGTTCTCTACTACTCTTGCATAGCACATGTTTGACAAAATACTCAAGTAGACACCTTGGAGCACACACACACTTAGGCTAAGTTAAAAAGATTAAAATCAATCCCAAGTTAAAATTGAAAAGGGGGTAAATTAATTTAGAAATCCTATTCAACCCCCCTCTAGGATTACTTTAGAGCAATTTCACTATTGTATGAGTTTTATTAAGCTTATTCATCTACACTAATACAAAGTATTGTTTCAGCTTTCCTAAACCTCTATGCTCTGTTCACCATCATGACTAGTATGATCTATATTTGCTTCTTACACGGATCTATTAAATCAAAAAAAATTTGACGATATCTTGTACTATGCTCAGTAGTTGCCACTCAATCAGATTTTCTTTATTACATAAATGATATAGGTGAACAACAAAAAACTAGGATTAGTAGTGAAACTATAGAAAAGGTACAGATAAGAAGAACCAAGTGAAGATATATGGCATAATATAGCCTTAGATAAGAAGAACAAAGAAGAAAGACTCATAACCATGGAAATTCCAAGACCTTTTTCATCCTTCTCTTTCTGATCCACTTCATCTATATTAGTACCTTCTAGAAGAGGCAAAAGTCCATCCAAATGAATTCCCAACTGTAAATCCATATTCTATTTATCTAAAACCCTAAAAAAATATTAAAAAATTCCTCAAAAACTTAGTTTGTCTTGATATTCCAAAACTAGTTAAATAATATGTTCAAGCTTCTAGCTTTAACCAACACCAAATTCTAGCAGATGAAGTAGAACATTTTTTACCCATTTAGCTCCCATGGGACCTCCTCTAACCTTGGCTCTCCCAGGGATATCCCACCTTCATTTTGGAGCAATAAAACTTGCACATACATTTCATGGAAGAAAAGGTTTTCCAGTTAAAGGATTGCTCTCCTTGACAGTCAATTCCGAGAATACTCGCATGCGATCATCAAAATTGTTGAAACGACTCTCAATGTGGGTACAATTTTCTTCACCATATACCCCAACTTTAACATCCCCCTCTGGGATCCTCATGTACTTGACACCTTGTGCGCTTAAGTCTAAATAACCGATGCCCTCTAAATTGCTACTGCAATAACAGCTACTCTCCACTACCAAATGGCATACAAAGTTCAAAATCATGCCTTTGATATAGTAGTTCCAGAATTGTCCCAAATAGATGATGCCTTTTCAAAGTGGACACCCAATCAATACCTCAGTGTGTGTATGTTTTAAGACAACTCGATCCTGAATAACTCAACCTCCTTCTTCTAGAAAATGGATTATTAGCTACCATAAGATGCATGAATAAGATTAAACAGTCCAATCTACGAGTCCCGTCTTTATCAGAAATTCAGATGGCACTATAGAAACCCGGTTCTTTACCCTAAAAGAAGAAACCTCTTCCTCCTTCTCAACCCCACTCCCTGGGTAGCTAATGATAGAGCCACAAAATTGCAGTCTTCCTGGAAGAGAAAAAGATGGTCATATATAATGGGACATGTGTAATTGTAACCACTTCTTAAATGAAGCCATAGAAGTGGAAGAGGAAATTTTTATAGAAAGAAAATTGGCCCCCATAAAAGGAGAGAAAACTTCCCAACAGTAACTTCATAAAAGATTTAAAGCAAGAGATCTAAAGTTCGACCATCTAGGAGAACCCTCAGGAAAGTTTGACTTTCATGTCCTTTGTCCAAGAAGAAAATATCACCAAAACCTTCCACCTCATGTTCAAAAAACACCCAAATATCCTCCTTTGCCTCCAACACTCCAACCATACTATCAATAGGCTCTTGATTATTTCCAAAAGAGTTGCTCAAAATTAGCCTATCCTCAATACAACCATCCTAAGCCAAATGTTGCTCCTCCAATCCCTCGTTTCATGTTTTAACTAGAGTCATCCTCATACTAAACCCAGTTTCCTCCCTTGGAAGATTTTGAGCATCTCCAACAAAGGGTCAAACATGTGTGGAATAAAAAAATCACTCCACCAAAAATCCTAATGGAACTTTAAGGCAGATCCCAACAGTAGAAGCTGCCTTAAATTGGCAAGAAAAAAAAATTCAACAAAGCAAAATGAAACCCTATACAAGATTCTGGCCAACCAAGAAGTACATATGAGTCTACACACATCCTCATACAGATGTGTCTAGAAAAAATGACCTATATGGAATCTCTTATCTAACATGTACAAGGAAAAATCAAAACTATTGAAAAGGAACTGTATACAATGGCAAAGCTTCCCAGTGGATTGTAGCCAAAGAAGCAAAAAAAAAAAGTGCACCTTAAAAATCAACTGTGATCCATCCAAGCCTCACAAACCTCACAACCTCCACCCCAAAAACTGCATTTTGTTCCACCATTAACAACCTCCTAGCTATCAGATCTCTTGTCAGCCATACAACCACTACCAATTCCTCATTATGTCCCTTAGATAGCTATGTAGCCGTTACCTTTAAATCAACACCTGTATGAAATGTTTCCCAAATCCTACCATTCAATTTTAAAGCCTCAGTACCAAGATACTTTCTCCTCTTCTAACTCAAAACCACCCCCCAAACCATCCCACCAATCTCCTCCTCAATGCATAACTGAGCCCAAAGAACCCCTTGTAGGTGCTTCATCCATGGCTAATCCCTCAATCCTTCCCATTGAAACTCAAACCCAATCACTTCTTTCTTTGAAAGCTTCACTTTGATAGACAAACCACCCACAATTGCTACCCTTATTGACATAGAAACCTCTTTGGAATCCTCCTCATTAGACACGAGTACTCTTCATGAAATGATGATGGAGGAAAAAGAACCTAAACTCCAACACCCTGATATGGGCCCATTGGTGCCCTTATTACATTTCACGTTTGTGGATACATGGAAGATTAGTGGGTCTAACCTTGACCATAGATTTCTTGTTTATTTGTCCTTGTAAAAGCAACAACAATGAGATCGTACTTAACAAATATGTGTTACGAGTTAACATCATTTGATTTTTAAAGCCTCTTTTTAATAATCCTTTAGATGTTCAAAAAGCCTTTTGGTCTAGCTTAGAGTACTACTAATGAAACACTCTTGCATTCATTTTTATAACGGGATGAGCAAGAAGTTCAAAATGGATGTCAAGACAATGAAATATGCAGTCCTGACAAAAAAAGCTTAGTCTGAACCTTGGCTCTTCATCTTCATCAAAACCCACTTCATTAAGCACTAAACCCAAGCTGTCAAGGTCAAACATCAAGACAATAAGATTGTTTGCTCTAGATATTCAGTATTATCATGGAGATGCTAGTGATGATGGTGAAGATAAGAACAACAATGGTGATCCTGGTAGGGTTGTTGGAAAGTGCTACTGATTTTTGTTGTTTATTGCCCAACACTAAAGCCCATTAATCTTTGGAACCAACGAACGTGTTTACAACCTGATTTTCTCTATTAATTTCATTTTTTCAACCAACAATGAATTTGTACTTTAATATATTTGTACACCTTTGGGGACATTTTGTAGAGATACACAATATCTCATCATCTTCTTTGTCTTGTGTGCAATATGTTTTAAGTGACTAAATAGGACAATAATTGTAATGCCTCCAAAACTGGACTTGGATAGGATCTGTAAACCACTCAAATTCGAGTCCATTACATTAATTTGATGACCAATGTTCAAAATCCAATAGTTATACATTTACAAAGGATCTCTTGGTTCATTTCCTTATATTTCACAATACACAAATCTTATAGTCCACAATCTAGATTCATGGTTAGAGGAAGCAAAATTATCTTCATTAGTCCACAAGGGTTCAATAAATCACAGTGAAAGTCTCAACATAATAACATAATCATGTCAATTGATACAATGCATAATCCAAATAAAAAAAAATTTCCTTTTAATTGTGGTCTCGTATCAACACCTTTATTTACAATGTTCCCTTACCTTATATTCCATAGTCTAAATTCACATGGTAGTGGAAGTGATTTAATATTCGGATGTCCATAATAATTCAAAACATAGCAGCAGAAATATCACATAACATAGTCGTATCAATAATGGTGTAGTAGAAAAGATACCATAAATTTCTAAAGTGAGTCAATGTATCAAAACATGCCCTTTCACCCAAATAGAAATCAAAGGAAAATACAAGTCTCTCTAAGGTCACATCAATTTAAACAAAGGAGTCCGATAACTATCCAAAATTTGGACTACAAAGATATAAGGTCCTCGTTATGAAGCTCCATGGATGTACCCTATGGACAATGTCAATGTTAAAAACATAACGGTTGGGTTAGTCCCAACCTATAAGCAATTATATTGATTATAAATAATATCAAGTAAGAAGCATAGATCAAAGTACTAGAATGTTCAAAAACTGATGTAGAATTAAACAAAGACTGAACAACAATAATGTCATGCTAGTATGAAACTGATTGATAGACATATATCAAATTAGTGTCAAAATTCAAAACTAACCATAACCAATGTTAGAGTCTATGAATCCATTTCTCATAGAGGAGAAACCAACGTCATTAACCCTCTTACCTAATCGCATCCTTTCCCAAATCAACAAGTTATCCTACTAATTTCACATCCATTCAATTTCATTAAACAATCACATCGTAGTAAAATAAAAGAAATGACATTCAAGATCATAAGTAAGTGTGGCAAAGGTAGAATGATAAAATCAAGTTTCAATATCCTAAAATACAACCATAAGGGACCTCAACATGCCCATAAAAGAGTACATACAGATCCCTACCATAAAGGTATATCCAAAGTATTGAAATGTGTTATATTCCCACCCAGTAAACTAATATAAAATGAAACATCACATCTATGGGCCCAAAAGCCCCTCTATCATCTCACCTCGCCACATCCCAAATGACCTCTACAAACACCTGTTCTACATGCACCCTATGAAGCTACATGCATGCCTTTACCTTTTGGGGTGCTGGAACCCATCTTGAGCCTTGGTCTTCAAGGCTTGTGTCTTGGAGCTTCTTCTACACATTTTCCCACGGATTGACAAATGATGCCAATGCATCAACAATCTCAAACATAATCTTTTGAGCATTAGTCAAATCTATGAAAAAGGCTATGCAGTGTATTTCACTAAAGGCTGTTGCGATGTCAAAGATAATAAAGGTGAGAAAACACTTTGTTAGAGGTCTAAGGACAAGTGACAACTATTATATAATTGATTCAGATCTTGCTGTGAGTGACACATGTTTATTTTCCTAGATTGATGAGACTAACCTATGGCATCAAAGGTTAGGAAGAAAGGATATTATCAAAGGGTTGCCTAGCTTAAGTGGTAGTGAACACCAAATCTGTGGTGGATGTCAACTAGAAAAATAAACCAGGTTTGAGCATAAGAAGGTAAATCAAGTTGGCACCAGTAGACCTTTAGAACTTCTACATATGGATTTAATTGGACCCATAAGGATAGAAAGTCTAGGTGGCAAGAGATACTTTCTATTGGTAGTAGATGATTTCTCTAGATACACATGGGTTGCCTTCTAAAGAAAGAAATTGAAAGCATTTGATGAGTTGATTACACTATGCAAGATAATGCAAACTAAAATTGAAATCACTATTAAGAGAATCAGAAGTGATCATGGTGGAGAATTTGAAAATCATAAGTTCTCAAATTGGTGCAATGAAATGGGAATCAAACATGAATTCTCAGCACTAAAACCCCATAACAAAATGGGGTAGTTGAAAATAAAAATAGAACTTTGCAAGAAATGTAAAATATCATGCTTACAAGCATATATCTTGCCAAGAAATTTTGGGTTGAAGCGGTTAACACTACTTGTAACATCATTAACTAGGTATACCTTAGACCAAGAACAACAAAAATTGCCTATGAAATTATGAATAGTAGGAAATCGAATATTAAATACTTTAAAGTATTTGGTAGTCCTTGCTATATTTTGAGAGAGAGAGAGAACGTTGAAAATTTTGATCCCAAGAGTGATAAAGCAATTTTTTTTGCTATTTCTCTAAAAGTTGTACTTATAAAGTGTTTAATAAAAGAACACTTTCCAAGGAGGAATCTATCAATGTGGTGATAGACAACAAGAAGAAGGACCAAAAATATGTGGAGGATAGTTCACACATCCAAAGTGAACCCATCAAGGAAAGAATTTTTACCTCAGACACGCTGTGTAAATCTGAAAATGAAGTAGTAGAAATCCAAGATGGTGATCAACGCTTTAAAGATAACAGATTGACTTAGGGTGATTCAACCAAGGATATAATAGGGGATCCTAATGCTAGAGTTAAAACACGTAGACAAGTGTAAAACTTGATCAATCACGTGTGTTTTACTTCAAAGGTAGAACCAAGAAAGACAGCTGAAGCCATAGAGGATTTAGATTGGATAAATGCTATGCAAGAATAATTGAATCAATTTACAAGAATTTGTGTGGTTTCTTACTGAATGACCAGAAGATAAAAATGTTATAGAAATGAAATGGATTTTCAAGAACAAAGTAGATAAACATGGAACAGTTGTGAGGAACAAAGCAATATTAGTTGCTAAGGGATATTCCCAGGTAAAAGGTATACATTTTGAGGAGACTTTTGTTCTTGTAGTAAGAATGGAGTCGATTAGAATGCTTCTGTCCACAACTTGTAACTTCAAATTTAAACTATATCAAATGGATGTGAAGAGTGCATTCCTTAATGATCTCTTGCAAGAAGAAGTCTATGTGCAACAACCAGATGGGTTTGTTGAACCACATTTACAGGATCATGTTTGTAGACTTAAGAAAGCTCTAAATGGGTTAAAGCAAGCTCTTAGAGCTTGGTATGAGTAACTCACAAAATTTATAGTAGACCGCGAATTTGATAGAGGGAGTATTGAAAAAACACTCTTTATTAGAAAGAAGAATGGTCATATACTCATGGTATAGATTTATGTAGATGATATCATCTTTGGGTCAACCAATGAAGAAATGTCTCATGGTTTTTCTCAATGGATGAAATATGAATTTGAAATAACTGTGGAGAGAGAATTCAAGTTCTTTCTAGGTCTATAGATTAGGCAAATTGAGAGCGGAATATTTTTTTAATCAGTCAAAATTTGCTAAGGATTTGGTAAGTAAATTTGGACTTTAGGACTCCAAACTACCAAACACACCCGTATGCACCAGTAGTAAAATCACTATTGATCCAACCGGTGTGGAAGTAAATACAAAGCTATATAGAAGCATGATAGGTAGCCTATTATATTTGATAACGAGCAAGCCTGACATTGCTTTTTGTGTAGGAGTCTATGCTAGGTATCAAGCTGCACCCAAAGAGTCTCATCTAACCACAATAAAAAGGATAATCAAATATGTAAATGGCACAATTAACTTTGGTCTTTGGTATCTGTTGATGTAAGGGCATCATTTGTCAAATCCAAGGGGCAAAGGTGTGGAAGAAGCTCCAACAATCAAGCCTTGAAGACCAAGACACTCGAGCCGGACTCCAACTTTCAATAAGGTAAAGTCATGTATGTAGGTTTATAGGGATCATGTAGTATGACCCTAGATATGTCCACACACATGGTTAAATGCCCCAAAATGATCTCAAGTGGATATGGACCTCCCTGAAATGTACATAGCAATGAATTTATAGAATTCACTATTTATGACCAATCATAAACCCTATGATCGATGACAAAAGTAAAGTATGTAAAATTCACTATTCGTGATTGATCACAATCAGAGATTTTGACTTCCTGAGGACTAGGCCCCTTCTCCATGATCAATCACAACATGGGCCCTAATTGTTATGTGATTGATCACAAATGTCTATGATCGATCACGACGTGTTTATGACTTAAAATTAGGCCCACACCACTTGACACCCCCGAGCATATTTTGGGGGTCACAAAAAAATGACCTTATGATCGATCACGGCTAAGATATTAGGAGTCTGCCAAAACTCTATTTTGAATTAATGCCCAGTTTCTCTTGCCTGTTTAAAAAGACTCTAATCCAAGGATTATGAGCCTTTTTCATCCTCTATAAAAGGAAACATTTCTCATTAGGGCAAGATAACACAAGAAATCTTCAAGCATTCAAGATAATGTTATTTGCTTTACTAAAAAGAGCCTCCAAGGGTGAAAAACCCTATTCCTCCATTGTTTGAGCTCCAAGCTTGAAAGTTCCTCAAGAAAATCTCTTTTAGTTCCCTCACAGCTCATATTAGCTAGCATCTACTTTAGAGATGTGGTTTGGGTTATTCCTTGAGGAAACCCTCTTTGTGGTTGGCCTACCTCAAAAAGCTTTAGTGCCATAGCTTGAAGAAGAAGTGGGTGTATAAGGTAAACTAGCTCAACAAGGAGCACTCCCACATATGGTAAAAATAACAACATTAATCAACTTAGTGGTAATATTTGTTATTTATTTTGTATTCATTTGCATATTCATTCATCTTCTATTGCTTTACTTTAGCAGGAAACACCAGAAGCTTTACTACCTCTTCCAGAGACTTCAAAAGTAATGCACACTCGCCGGAGACACCATATATTGTTTAATAGCTTGCTTGTGAGCAAGTAGTTAGGTTTTTTATGTTGACCTAGGTTGTATGTGACAATCTAAATGAAATATACCTAAGCTTATAGTGAGTTTTAGAAGAATTGACGTAGGCCTTAGTGCCGAATCACTATAAATCTTGTGTTGTGGTTTGAGTGTGTGATTGCTTGTCTCTCTTATATGTGCTCATATTTTGTATTGCTTGCTACGTGTTTGTTTAAATGCTTAAATAAGGACCTTGCTGCACACACCAACTTAAGAAGATTAAAAGCAATCCCGACAATAGCAATAAAGGGTAAAATAAATTTGATATCCTATTCAATCTGAGTAAGATCTTAGTAAAAATCCTAGATGGCTAGAGAAGATAGTGGTATGTCCATTAGCACCCATCCATTTTCAATGGATTAAACTATGGTTATTGGAAATCTCAGATGGAAATATTCTTAAATGCTTATGACCCTAGGGTGTGGAGTATGATTTTTGATGGCTATACACAGTCTGACAAACCTAGGAGTGAGTGGACTCCCGCCGAGTCGGATGCTCAAAAGTTCAACTTTAGGGCATTTAATGCCATAGCTAGTGGCTTAGCCCTGGATGAGTTTAGGAGGATAACTCATCTCAAGATGGCACAAGAAGCGTGAAAGCTTCTCTTGGTTACCCACAAGGGTATAAGTGTCGTAAAGATATACAAGCTTCAAATGTATACTACACAACTTGAAGAATTAAGGATGGAGGATGATGAAGAAATCTCCCAATTCAATGCCAAGTTATCAAACTTAATGAATATCATGAGAAGTCAAGGTGAAGACATCCCCAAGTCCAAAGTGGCTAGAAAAGTACGTAGGTCCCTACCCAAAAGGTTTAGGCCTAAGGTCACCGCTATAGAGGAGAGTAAAAACCTAGAAGTCATGAAGTTTAAGGAGTTGATTGGCTCACTTCAAACATTTAAAGCAGCCATTAAGGAACCTACCAAGAAGATGGACATTACCCTTAAGGTAGAAGAACCCTCTTAATCAAATGAAGATGCGGATGATGACGTGGCCCTTATTTCCAAAAGGTTCAAGAAGTTCTTTAGGATAAATACCAAGGATTACTCTAAGAACAAGTAATTGAGAAAGTCCTACCCTAGATACAAAAGGAAAAAAGGGCTTCTTTAAATAACCACCCATTTGTTATGAATGCAAAGGTAAGGACACATTGTCGAAGACTGTGGCAATAAAAAGAACAAGTAGAAGTCAAAGGGTAAGGCCATAGCGGCCACATGGGATGATGAGTCCGAGAGTTTGGAACATGAATCCCAAAGTAGTGAGGAAGCTCCCTCACAAGAGATCAAGGCTTTTATGGCCTTGGGGACTCCCATAAGTTCAATATTGGAGTCTAGTGACTCAAGTGAAGAAGAGGGAGAATATGAAGAAGAGGAGGAGACCTATGATGTACAAGAGACATTTGATTACCTCTTTGTACAAAGTATTAAGTTGGGAAAGAAAAATAAACAATTCAAGATGAAAATCATTGAATTGACTGAAAAGTCAAAATCCTCGAAAACACTATCTCCTCTCTTAAACAAGAGTCTTCTTAAAAAAGTGAAAAAGAAAATGATCTTTCTAAAGAAAACTATTTGCTCCTATGTAAAAAGAAGGAGATTAGCCTAAAAATAGTAAAACTAGAGAAGAAGCTCAATGACTCTAGGCTATTTCTAGACTCAAAACAAATCAATAGGAAGTAAGAGAATGAAAGATTCCTTAAGGACAATAAAAAAATTGTCAAACAAGGTTCTTGAGCTAGAGGAGAAGCTCAAAACCTTAGATGAAGAAAAGGATGACTCAAGTAGGGATGGCTCACTCATCCAAGAGTTTAAAGACCAAGTGAATACACTAAATGAGAGAAACAAAGCTCTCAACTTGACTTGTGCTCAACTCACAAGGAAGTCCCTTGATTACCTTAAGCACATCAAGGAGCTTGAAGAAAACAAGAGGACAAACATCTCAATGCTTGCCCAAGGAAATGAGAAGTTTGAGAGGATGCTCAAAAATGGGCAAATAGTATGGGGATATGACCAGACTTGGTTATTCAGATGCCATTGCCTCCACCTCAACTCAAAATCCCAAGAATGGCTTTGTCAAAGCCAAAGGATCTACTCAACCGCATCCACAATCTTCTTACAAGGGAAAGTAAAAGGTAGAGCCTCCTAGACCATGAAAGAGAATTTGAAAATCACAAATTCTCAAGTTAGTGTGAAGAGTTTGGAATAAAACATAAGTTTTTAGCCCCCAAACCCCCCAACAAAATGGGGTGGCTGAAAGAAAGAATATGACTTTTCTAAACATGGCTACAATAATTTTTTCAAGCAAAAACATTACCAAGAGGTTTTGGGCTAAGGCAATTAACACAACGTGCTATGTCTCTAACCGAGTTTACCTTAAACGGGGTACATCCAAAACCCCAAATGAATTGTAGATTGGCAAAAAGCCAACTATTAAATACTTTAAAGTATTTGAGAGTACTTGTTATGTTCTTCAAGATAAAGAACATCTAGGCAAATTTGATAAGAAGAGGATGAGGTCATTCTATTAGGATACTCCACAACTAGTAGAGCCTATCGTGTCTACAACATTAGGACTCGCTCAATGGAAGAGTCAATCAATATGATGGTAGATGACTTTGAGACAACATATTAGCAAGAAAAATTGTCAGTAGTATTGTCTGACTAAGAGAATGAGAGCGCATCTCAAGTGGAGATCGATAAATCCAAAGGAGATCAAGGAGAGCACTCTTCTTCATCAAGATCTGAGGAAGAAGTAGAAGAAATTCAACTTTAACCCAAGGATAAAAGGCTCACTGAAGGATTATCACAAGGAGACATCATTGGTGATCCTAACATTGAAGTAAAAATAAGGAGACAAATACAAAACATCCTTAGACACTTTTGTTTCACCTCCAAGATATAGCTAAAGCGAGTTAAAAAGGCTCTAAATGACCCATATTAGATCCTACCCATACAAGAGGAACTAAATCAATTCCAAAAGAATGATGTATGGTTTCTCACATAAGGGCCTATTGACAAGAATGTTATTGGTACCAAATAGATCTTCAAGAACAAACATGATGAACATGATACGGTGACTAGGAATAAGGCCAGGCTAGTTACAAAGGGGTATGCTCAGATTGAAGGCATTGATTTTGAGGAGCTATCTCCCCCGGTTGCAAGGTTGGGGTCCTTTAGGATCCTCTTGTCCATAGCATGTTATTTGAATTCAAGCTATATCAGATGGACTTCAAGAGCACATTCCTAAATAGAATTCACCAAGACAAAGTATATATTGAGTAACCTAAGGGATTTGTGGACCCTCATTTACCTAATTATATATATCTACTCAAGAAGGCTTTGTATGGTCTCTAACAAGCTCTAAGAGTTTGGTATGAAAGACTCACAAAGTTTCTTCTTGATCACCATTTTGATCAAGGAAGTGTGGACAAAAGACTCTTCGTCAAGAAGCAAAATCATCATATACATCTTCTAGCTCGACCATCATACATCTACTTATACACGGTCTATACTAACCACCTTATGGGATGGCTCACACACCAAAGTCACAGGGCATCCATAGCCAGTATCTTTGAAAGCACAAGCCATGACATCTTTTTACGAGCATTAGCTTCTACACAAGCCTCTTCTACAGCCTGCCACCCCTACAAGATCCGCTTCTTCGAACAAGAGGCCATGCACTAAATCAACATCCTCATCACATACTGATCTTTCTCACACTTAGCCAGAGTACGAGCAAGCGTTGGCAGACTTAGCCAAGGAGCAGGCTCTACATGCCCAAACCAAGGCTTGTTTAGAAGCTTAGACACATTTGCATACAAAGGCCAAGGTATCACGTGAGTGCACCCAGCATTGGAATGAAACTTAGATAGAGCTCATTCACTCCCTAAAAAGTGATCTAGTTTTGTAGCAATAGCATGACCTTTGTACAAGATCAATGGAAATAGTCATGGGTTCACAAGCTGAGAAATTATATCTTCTCTTTAGGCTACGAATTGGTGTCACCTCCACCACCACCTCCAGCGGTGCCTGATCTTTAGATTACATTTTATGCTTTATTTTTCAATGTATTAGGGTAAGTACCCCCTCCTTTTGTAATTACTTCTGACATATATTGTACAAACTTTTGTTTCTAAGAAATCTTGTAGGTAGTTAAAAGACAAGAATTCACTTGTATAACATATGCACTTGTAAAAATATCTAGCTATTTAAAATGAATGAATGAAAAGAATGAACCCTACAAATAACAACAATGAATCCCTTTTCTTTGAAAACATAGTCAAACAAGCTACAATAGCTCCCTCAGAGACTCGACTACAGAAGAAGAAGGCCCGACTTAGCAAAGATATGGCCAAAAAGTCAATGCCTCTGTCTACGACAACCACTACACCTCTTACCCTCCCAGAGGCATCTCGAGAAACCCACCTCCTAGCAGGATGGGTTCCAAAGATATCCTCTCAGAAGGGTTCAAATTATATCAGAGGTAGAATGATTAATAGGGGACTTCATGTCCCGGTATGGTTGGACATCCACCGCTAAGCATGGTCAATCCTCTTCATCACCCCAAACTTCTCTACCACCTCACAGCTAGCCCAACACCAGTGAGCAACCTCGAATTTCTACACTCAAGAAGATGATGTTTGAATACCTGCTGAAGCAAGGAGGGCCTCATGGCCAGAGTACAATCTCCAAACCACCATCACCTCCTAGTACTGTCAAGCAGACTCCACCTCTTAGCCAATCATATACACAGGGCCCCATTTATGTCACAACTCCACTCCGAGCTACCACCACTTACATGCAGCTGGAACACCAAGCCACCTTCAATTTAGAAGAGTAGTATGGACCGTTAGCATCAAGTAGAAAGGGAAAGGAGAGTGCCGCTTCTCCCAAGGATGATGAGACCAATGCAAAGCTAGCCCAGCTCATAGTAGAGGTAGAGCTAATGAAAGGGGCAGTTCCCCATCTCTATGGACTTCGAGGATCTCTGTATCCACCTCGGGGGTGTACTACCAAGCTTCTAGATGCTAAATATCGAGAAGTATGATGGTACCACTTGCCCCAGGATACAACTCCACATGTATTGCAACGCTATGTTCTAATGGAGACATGATGAGCGTATCTTGGTCTAAATGTTTGGCCAAAGTCTAGAAAAGAATGCAAGAAAATGGTTAGTAAGCCACGAAAAGTGCAATATTAGCACATGGAGGGCCTTGACATGGTCATTCCTTAACAACTATAAATTCAATCTTGAGATGCTACTGACCAGGGAAGAGATATAAGGAATGAGACCCATTATGGGAGAGAACATTAGGGATTTTTCCTACAGGTTAAGATTGAAAACCTCTAACTTGAAACACCCTACGTCTAAGGAAGACATGATATCCACCTTCATGAGGACATTGGGTCTCACCTACCAATTGATGCTTCTAACTGCTTCACAGACCAACTTTGCCAAGGTTGTCGACAAAGCTGCAATGGTAGAGTTGGCCATCAAGGTAGGTTTGGTACAAGATTCACCTCTTACCCTTGCCAATTCTACTAGAATCACGCCAAAGAAGGTAACCTTCACAAGACCAAAAGTAAACTTGATACAAGCTATTAAGGTCCCTCAACCTAGTCAGAACAGTGGTCATGTTCTACCTCTGCCATAGCCAACCCAAAACTATCCAGTAGCTATGAACATCATTCATCCACAACCATTATACCAGCCCAAATACTTGGGTGTACCTAAAGAAGAGAAGAAAAAGAAAAAGTTCACCCCATTGCCATATTCCTACAATTACATAATGGAGTACTGTGTCAAAAAGAGGTTACTACAATTGATTGACTTGAGACCTCCACCTTACCCTTTGCCCTACCACTACAATCAAGCGAAACATTGTGAATACCACTAGTCTCTAGAGCACATCATCAGTAGGTGCTTCCACCTAAAACATGATATCTAAGACCTGATTGATGAGGATAAGGTATCATTTGACCAGACACCCACAAATCCTCCACCAAATTCAAACATCATCCAAAATCCACTCCCTGACCACCAACCACCAAAAGGGGTCAACATAATCAGTCTCACTAGCACCTAGTTCAATCCCTCCAGCTTCATCACCAAGATCTCAAAACTGAAGAAAATCATTTTCTTGCCCGATACCAAGTAAGTGTTGACCTTCAACAAACACTCCCCCAAGCCTATTCCCCCTCCTAAATATGAGCAACTGCTGGCACATATGTGAGATATGGCCCCATATAGCCCAATAATAGTCCTTCACCCTGACATAAACATGTACAGAGAGGGTTCAACAACCCATGACCCATTTTTATCCCCCCATATCATTCCACCACCATCACTATATGCCCAACTCATCGACCTTTCATCCCCTTACCAAGTCATCAACATCCCTCAACCTACCAGAATACAATACTTGCTAAACCGAGTCCCTCTGGGTTATCTAGTTAAGGAAGTAGTAGATCCCGAGCTCTCAAATGATGAGTTAGAAGAGCTCACCACCTTCATCACCTGGTTAGGCTGAGTTTCCAAGCTAGCCACATATCTACATCCTAAGGGAAAAGAAGAGAAATTGATAAAAGAAAAAACTGAGATGAAGGTACAAAAGAAGACCAAAAAGGAAGAGGAAATGAGAGAAAATGAGATTTTCATAGCAACTACTCAGAAATCTCACCTGTTCTTGATCGAGTAGTTGTCCAAGACACCAACACAGGTCTTAATCTTAGGCTTTTTATTGACATCAGAGCAGCACAGAGAAAAATTCTTGAGCATATTCAGAAAGTCCTTTGTGAATGCCTCGATCACACTAGATAAGTTGGAAAACATGGTGGCTAGAGTATCAATGCAATGGGTCATAACATTTTCAAAAGAAGAGATTCTCAAGGGTGACATCATGCACAACCGAGTAATCTACATCATGACCTGTCACTCTGACATGTGTATTCCCCTCATTTTGGTGGATAATGGGTTTGCCCTGAATATCTTCATGAACTATACATTAGACACATTAGGAGTCCCCTAAGACTATGTGAAACCCAACCTATGTAGCATAAAGGCCTTTGACAACTCTTTTAGTCATGGCCAAGAAGTGTACATTCCCCTAGTGATAGAAGGGAAAATGTTCCAAGTTCAGTTCCAAGTGCTGAGCATACCATCCTTATTCACAATGTTGTTGGGAAGACTATGGATTCATCAAGCAGGCACCGTCCCATCCACTCTCCACCAGAAAGTAAAGTTTATCATCGATGACGAGGTCATCATAGTACTGGCAGATATAAATGTGATCACAATGACAGGACAATAGATACTGGGAGTTTGAAATCTGCAGGCTCCAAATACTTTCACCTCGTACCAATTCAAGGTTGTACATACAAAGAAAGAAGTAGAAGATCTGAAGAGGAAGGCTGAAATAGCTCCACTGAAGTTCCACATGATGGCCAAGAGGAAGTTTGATCCCAACAAAGGCCTAGGAAATATTCTCAAGGAAGAAAGAATCCCATTAAAGCCATCAGAGTGCCGTATAAAGTAGGCCTAGGGTTTAAACCTTTGATCAAGCAACGGTTCAAGAAGAACAAGAAGAAGAAAGTCGGCCCCAAGATCACACAATACTTTGTATATGTTTCTGGATTACCCAAGACTTACACTACCCTGCCAACTAAACCACCAGCTCAGATAATACCACCCAAGCTCAGCACAAAATATGCACAGACAGAACCAATCATCATTCCCCCTCCAATCATCAGTCAACACTCTACCTACCATCTTGAGGCTACTCTTCATACCCACATGTGTAGCTCTAAACTGTCCGTCCCTAAGGTAGGGGAAAGTTCAACCCCCAACACCTCAGAACATAGGGAGGACAACCTAGCTACCCTAAGTCTACTCTTTCTCCCTAGTGATGTTATGGAAGCACTGTAATCAGTTATTACAAGTGAAAAGCTAGACTTAGACGAGCTTGACCCTGACTAGGTCAACATGCCAGAAATGTGGGTGCCCATAAATGCCAAGTAGAAAATCGGATGAACCAACTCAGCCACAACTGAGGACCAAGACTAGGACCATGTGATGGATTGAATGATTGAGAAAAGAGGCTAGGAAGAGCCGACCGTTCCACTCATGTTTATACTTTCAAAAGCTTTTTAGTCTTTTCTTTACACCACTTTATATAAGAACTACGTACACTTGATCCCTAATGACTCATAAATTTTCAAAGCATTTAAGCAGTGCACTTGTAAGGGGTACGTAGGTAACCTGAGACATAACTTTAAGTCCAGTCACTTTTGAAAAAAACCTTTTCTTGCTTTCTTTACCCTTATAGTTAAAAAACTACGTGTGGCTTGATCTTGATAAACCAAAGTTTTCAAAAGCACTTATGCTTAAAATTCAAGTATGTAGGCAACCTGAGAAGTAACTTCATGCTCCACTACTTTTCAAAAAATGTAAATTTGGTCCACTCCCAAGACCAAAACTACACGTAACTTGATCCCAGCTGAGCAAAATTTACTAAGCTTGTGATTAGTGCAAACATTGGGTATGTAGGCAACTTGGAGCATGATTCCAAATCTAGATGCTCTCGAGTATTAAATACCCTTTTTCATATAAATTCATACTAAAAGATTTTCTTTCAAAATAGGAACAAGAAGAATGGAATGATGAGGAAATAATGCCAAAAGAGGTGATTGAGGCCTTTAAGTGCCAAGAGAATCGAAATCTTTCATCAATAGACAACCTCCAAGAGATCAATCTTAGGTAAGAAGTTGTGTCTAGAATTGTGAAAATTAGGACCCCATCACTTTAGATCTAGGGCATGCCCTATTAAATTTACTTTGAGAGTACATATACATCTTTGTATGGACCTCTAAAGACATGTCTAGTCTAGACATAAACCTTGTCACCCACAAGCTTCCCACTAACCTGGATATTCATCCCATCAAGCAAAAACCTAGGCATCTACGGCCAGAATGGTCCTTCGCCCTTGAAGAAGAAATTCAAAAACAATTAGATGCAAGCTTCATTTTGTTTGTCTAATATTCCCAATGGTTAGTCAATAGCATCCCTATACCCAAAAAGGATGGCAAGGTCCGAATGTGCATTGATTATAGACCTAAACAAAGCTAATCCCAAAGATGATTTCTCCTTACCCCACATTGATGTGCTCATTGACAATACTATTAGACATGAGATGATGTCCTTCATGGATGAGTTCTCAAGCTATAACCAAATCAATATGTCGGAAGAAGACCGTGAGAAGACTACTTTCACAACTCCTTGGGGTACACGATGTTATGAAGTCATGCCCTTCAGTCTCAAGAAAGCAGGGGCAACATATCAATGAGTCATGACTACCCTCTTCCATGATATGATCAACAAAGAAATGGAAGTTTATGTCGACCATATGATTGTCAAGTCTCATCCTTTGGAGGATCATCTGTGAAGCATCTACAAAATTTATTTGTCTGGTTGAGGAAATATAGATTGAAGCTAAACCCAAATAAATGCATCTTTGGAGCCTCCCATGGAAAATTGTTAGGCTTCATCATCAATGAAAGATGTATAGAGGTTGATCCATTTAATGCCAAAGCAATCATTATAGACCTTGCACAAAGAAAGATGTATGCAGTTTCTTAGGCCATATCCAATACATCAGTCACTTCATTTCTCAGCTCACTCCTATTTGTGATCCCCATTTCAAACTACTGAGGAAGAATGTTCTAACCTGATGGAACAATGACTGCCAAGTTACCTTTGACAAGATCAAGAATTATCTGCTAAGTCCACCGTATTGATTTTTTCAAAGCCAGAATGCTCGCTAATTTTGTATCTGACTGTGCATGACAACTCCATTGGATGTGTACTAGGACAGCATGACAAGACAAAGAAGAAGGAATAGACCATTTATTATCTTAACAAGTGTTTCATTGACTACAAAACTAGATACACACCTCTTGAGAAGACCTACCTTGCTTTAGTTTATGTCACCAAGAGACTTCAGCATTACTTCCTTTCATACAAAGTATTTTTGATTTCTTGGATAAATCCCATCAAGTATCTATTTGAGAAACTTACAACCACATGAAGGACTACTCAATGGCTCATGATGCTATCAGAATTTGACATCACCTATATCTCACAGAAATCCATCAAGGGGCAAGTTATAGCCGACTTCTTAGCAAATAGACTAGCAGATGAACCTTCATCCTTGAAATTTGACTTCCCAGATGAACACATACTTTGCATCAAAAGTTATATCAAGAAAGATGGTCAGATGGAGATGTGCTTCAATGGAGCCGTTAATCAGCTAGACTATGGGATTGGAGCCGTGGTCATTTCCCCTACAGGTGCCCTCATTCCAACTACCACAAGACTACACTTTTTATGCACCAACAATATAACCAAATATGAAGCTTACATCATCGGCTTGAAAGTAGCTATTGATCTCGGCATTGATAAACTAGATGTCTATGGAGACTCAACACTTGTCATTATTTGTAATTTCTTTCTTCATGTTATTCCACCAATAATACTCTTTCAGGTCCTTGTACATCTTGGTACTTCCTAGATGAACTGCATATGTTGTTCCATATGCCTCTTCCATGATTTCTCTCTTAAGTTCAGAGTCATTAGGTACACACAACCTTTTACCATACCAAAGAGAATCATCTCATTTAATTGCAAAGTCTATTTTATGTCATTTCTTGATTTCTTCTATAATTTTCTAAGTCTGAAGATCTAAACTTTGAGCTACCTTGATCTTATCATTCAACACAGGCTAAATTCTAAGATGTGCCATAACAAATTTGTTAGAAGATTTCTGACTTAAAGCATCAGCAACAACATTGGCCTTTCTTGGATAATAAAGGATAGTGCAGTCACAATCCTTAATCAACTTAAGCCATCTTCTCTGCCTCAAATTCAGATCCTTCTGTGAAAATAGATATTTCAAACTCTTGTGATCTATATAAACCTCTCAAAGTTCTTCATACAAGTAATGCTTCCATTTTTTCAATACAAAAACAACTATAGCCAATTCCAAATCTTGTGTTGGGTAATTCTGCTCATATGACTTAAGCTGTCTAGACACATAGGCAATGATTTTCCCCTCTTGTATCAAAACACAACCCAAGTATTTTCTAGATGCATCACTATAGATCACATATTGTCCTCCTGTGTTGGATGATAATGTCAGGACTGGTGCAGAAACCAAACAGTTCTTCAGTTCTTGGAAACTATGCTCACATTCCTCGTCCCAGTTAAACTTAGCATTATTTTGTGTCAATTTGTCAAGGAACATGCAATGATAGAGAGTCCCTCAACAAATCTCCTTTAATATCCAGTTAGCCCCAGAAAGCTACAGATCTTAGTCACATTTGTAGGTTTAGGCCAATTTACTACCACTTCAATCTTCTTGGGATCTATGTAAATTCCATCCTTTGAAATCACATGTCCCAAGAAAACAACATTGTCTAACCAAAACTCACACTTGTTGAATTTAGCATAAATTTTGTGGTCTCTTAAAGTCTGCAGTGTAATCTTCAAGTGTTCTTCATGTTCCTCTAAACTCTTTGAATAAACCAGAATATCATCAATGAATACAATGATAAATTGATCCATATAATGTCTAAACACCCTATTCATAAGGTCCATAAATGTTGTAGGTGCATTTGTCAATCCAAAAGACATGACTACGAACTCATAATGCCCATACCTAGTACGGAAGGCAGTCTTGGGTATATCCCCATTCTTAATCCGAAGTTGGTGGTATCCGGATCTAAGGTCAATCTTAGAAAAGACCTTGGCACCTTGTAGTTGATCAAAGAGATCATCTATCCTTGGCAAAGGATACTTGTTATTTACTATCACCTTGCTTAACTACCTGTAATCAATGCAAAACTCATGGTTCCATCCTTTTTCACAAATGAAATTGGTGTTTTATTCACCATGGGGAGCATAAAAACTCTGTCTATCAATTCTTACAATTATACCTTGAGCTCTTTATAACCAAATTATTTATCGCATAGTCACCAAGATACCATAAATCAATTCTTCAAAAAAAAATCAGATTAGTCTTAATCCTTCTATTAACTCAATTGTAACTTAAATCTCCCTATTAAGTGATAAACCTGAAAAATCCTCAGGAAACACATCATTAAAAACTCTAATAATAAATGTCTTTAATCTTTAATCCCTCATTCTGGTCATCTATGATGTAAACTAGGTACCTTAGCCCACCTTTCTACAATAACCTTTATGTTCGAAGGATAGAAATAATCTTAGGAAAATTTCTTACTTTCTTGAATATAATCTCAGGCTAATTAGGGATCCTAATGTTCATAATCCTTTAACACTCCATCTTATGATTCAAATCAATCATAATCCTTTCACTATTTTTCTAGATCTCTATGTTCCTAATTCTTTACATCTTTCTAAACTTAAAACTTAGAACTTAAAATTAAATCATAGGTTCTAGATGTCTACAAAATCTCTAAGACAATTATGGATAACATCTTTTTCTTAAAATAATCAAATAAATTCAATGTAAAACTTTTCTAAAAATATCAATCATCCTCAAATATGTCAGAGTTTATCAAAACTAGATCATATCATATCACTTTCAATTCTAATAAATTTCTAAAATCTTCTTCTAATATTCTAATGTTCTTTTTGTATGATTTTCTAATTTAGATTGTCCATATACTTCTTTCTAAGGTTTCAGACTATAACTTTCTAACTTTCTTCTAAGTCTAAAACTCAAAGCTCAATCAAAAATTCTATAGAATCTCAAACCTTGAGCTCTGATACTAACTCTGTCACGCCTCGAAACCCACACTAGAAGGGCTATAAATTTCAACACATGACATTAAACATTCATTCATTCTTTCTTAATCTTTAAATTTCATATTAATTTTTTGCTCATTATTTTTATTCATATGTAATGGAATTACATATCATAAATCATAACCATTCATATCCCATAATCAACTTGTAAATTTTTTTCCATAATTCCATAAACCTGAAAATAATCCATAATCATGTCTTGGCATTCCCATTCACATGAACTAATAGTCTGACATAAATTAAATCATCATCTAAAAATCAAATATCAAGCCTAAACCAAAATCCACTAACTTATT
>JAOXJP010111638.1:0-14099 GCA_025762735.1 Platanus orientalis
TTGACCTAAAGAATCAAGAGTTGATTAGATCATATCTAATTCAATATAATTGAATGGAATTGATCAAATAAAATCTAATTTGACTAAAATTGATCTAGTAAGACCTAGTTTAACTAAGATTGAGTATAGAACACTTAATTTGATTAAGATGCACTTAATTTGATATAATAATGAAATCTACTTTAATAAAACCTAATTGAGATATAAATGATATCCCAAACCACTTATAGACCTGATAACACAACAAAACACATATTATAGGGTTTACAATCTAGATTAAATAATTTATTTGGTATTTTGAAATTATCTGGATGTATGTGATGTATGAGGGATTATCAATGTGATTGGAGACCTTAATGGTAGTGTGAGCTAAAGTTTGATACCTTATGTAGTTACAAGATTATGATGATTAAGATGTATAAATATAATCATGTGATGATTAATATGTACAAATGTGATTATGAGATGGTTAATACATTTGATGATATGATGTTTTATGTATGAGATGCATGATTGATATGTTTATAAAATGTTTATGACATGTGATGTTAGAAATATATAAATGTTCTAATTTTCTATGAAATATAAATGAAAATGATGATATGATTTGGCATGAGATGTAGATAGAAATGTTTTAATAAGTTATGACATGAGATGCATGATCTATATAGTTATGGCATGACATGTTAAACATGTATGATTAACTTAGTAATAACATAGGATGTTCGATTTATTAAGTTATTACACGAGATGTTAGATTTAACTAAATTATGACATAAAAAGTTAGATATACTTAATAATTACATGAGATGTTAGACATGTATAATCAACGTATTTATCGTATGAGATGTTAAATTCATATAATACTATGGCATGGTATATCATTGATGTATGAAAAGTATGGATTAATAAAGACATAAGATGTCAGCCGTAGAATCCCTCAATTTAAATATTAAGTATGTAAGCAGAAATTGTTTTATGAAATAATTTATGTAGCCTTCCACTATTAGTGGATAGAGATTTCATCTGGAATAAGTTGGTTGATGCCCACAAGATAAAACCATATTTGTTTTCATTTGATTTCCTCTTATTCGCTATTCACTTCTTTTAATAGGTGTTCACTTCTTTTAATAGGTGCAAGTATGGTTAGTGGGAATGTAAGCCCACAGGATACATCATTCTACAGTACATACACTAAGACTAAGATGGTGGGTTTGTACTTAACTGAATGGATCATGGCAGCCCACAAGTTTTAGGCATAATTCTTTTGGAGCTTGGAAGAAGATCAAAAATCAAAAATCTGAAAAAATATTCAAATAAGCTTTTTATCAGAAGTTGATGGATAGTATATATCAACCTAATTAAGGCTAACATGATTGATGCCCACAAGATAATATTATGTTCAAAAGGATTATGTTCCTGATGATCACTAGGAATTTTAAATGAATTCCAATTCTATGATAAAAAAGTGATCAACACCATCTGATTTTAAAAAACCCAAAATTAGATGGTTGATTTTATGTGATGGTGATGTTTGTTTGATATGAGATATCAAAAGTAATGATAATTATCTTACTCCGAGAGACTATTGTTATAATAATATGATTTACCTAACTTTGTGAACTAGAAGTTAAGACTTCAATTGTATTAAAAATTAATAGATTAGATTAGTTCATATCACTAATCATTTAGAGTTACATGGATGAACTCAGGCGTAATAGAAGCGTAGTGAGTAGAAATGATCCGTAAGACAAGAAACTATAATAAGCTTGATAAGCATGTGAACAGAATAAAGGAACTCCAGTTAGATGACCACATCTTCACAAATGATAAGTTCATAGAATGATGGAGATCCTAATGAATCAAATGGTTTGACTAGTTGTAAGTTTATGTGATTCTTGCCTCTTTGCAATAATTAGTTTGTGTTATATAAAGACATAAATGAAGTACAGTTTTATGAAAACCTATTGAGGAATATAAGAATCTTATCAATGTTAAAAGATAAGTTCCTATCTTGCTAATTATGGTAGAGGCTTCCAATTCAAGTCGAAAGGCAACAAATAAAAGTAGAAAATATATGTTATTGATGTTTCTAATAGTGTTTATGAGGTTGGTGTGAACAAGACAAGTGTTAGAAGCAAATATACAACAAATGCAAGTGAAAAGTGTTTCTATTGTCGTAAGTTCTATATTGGTAGAAAAGTGTCACATGTATGTAGCTTCTTAGTGAAAGAAGTAGAATAATAACAAAATTTGTGTATTCCTTATTTCAATATTTTGGTTCTCATAAATCATAAAATGTGGATCATTGTATTTTATAAATATTTGCAATTAGTTGCAATGATTTATGGGATCTAAAAGATTGATTAATGGAGCACCGATATTTGAGTTTTTTCCTTAAAGAAAGAGTAAAACATAATAATAATAGGTTAGGAACCTTAATAAGTTTTCAAAAATTCCCTATCAAATTCTATGGATACAAACTACAGATAGTTAGTTAAAATTAAATAGGATTTAATTTGAAAGTTTACCTTTGGTGTCCAATAAATTTTGAATTGGGTGGAGACCTAACCAAGATATATGATCTGTGTGGGACTGTCCTACAAAGGTATGTTAGGTGTAACATAGGAAAGTGAACCTAATAGTTAGGTATAGTACAAAAGTTAAAGAGTTAGTTCCTATCTTTTTAAATAGGAAATACCATGTTTTAGATGTGACATTTTAAAAAGATAACAATGGTCCCAGTTATATATGAAAAGAAGTAAGATTGTTTTATATCTAGTAGAACCAAATTAATTAGAGAATAAGTTCTCAAAACTTGTTAACCTTCTAATGCACTAGGTCTTTGATGTAGTGGGAGAGTTTCTGAACCTCCCGAGTTCTCATTTATATGAATGATGTTTACCTTTTGATTGCTGACAAATTTGAATAAAACATTCTTTTGATTAAGCAATCAAGTTTTATTATTATAAGGATTCTGAAGAGTTCGCTATGCATAAGAAAATAAATGGGAAACCCATTATTCATTGTGGTCCATTATGTTGGTTATGTTCTACACATTAGGAATGATCAAGTTATACAGTGGGTATAGTAAACATGTTTTAAAGTAGTTTAGGATGAAATCACTCAACAGTTATAAATCATAAGAAAATGACCAATGATTATGTTTTAGTTTACAAAAGTGTGGACAAGTCAAAAGGTTGGATAGTATCTAGTTATGTTTTACAGTGGGAGGAAGCTCATTAGTTGTAGGAGTATAAAGTAGTAATGTATTGCAAATTCTACAACATGGATAGACTATGATGTAGCTTAAGAAACTGCATAGAAGGGATTCCTTAAAACTTAGTGTAATTCCTTTAGATTGATCACTTATGACTCAATGAGGTGAAATTGGTTTCACCATGATTACTTTATTAGTTAATTTTGTAGACCTGTGACTAAGGTTCTACAAAAGGCATAGGATGCATACATTGACCAGTTAGTGATTGACTTTGAGGACAAGTGAGAGACTGTTGGAAATATGTGTCTTGACAAAGCCATTCACATAAATAGTCATGGTTAATTAATTAATAACAACTTTTTATTCCATTATCACATGTTTTAGTTTCTTAAAATGGGTAATTATTTGAGTTCATGAGATGAGATAAGTGATCCTCAGGTAACATAGTAAGATGTCAGACACATTGGAATGTGTGGACAGATCTGATAATCCAGTTCTTGTAGACTTGAAACTTTATAGTTATGGGTGATGTTGGAAATATCACTTATAGGGCTGCTACATATAGAGTTGCCATATGATGGAATGATGTAATCTCTGTCATTAGAGTGAGAATCTAAGTTTGCATGTGGGTGCATTATAGAAATGTATTAAAGGGATCCATTATAAATACACTTGATAAAACATCACTCTCAGGATAAGTGTAGTTGTCATGTTAGTTATTTTGAACAACTAATCAGTGATGCTTAATTGGAGTGGATAGTTTGGATAGCCTACATGATACTTGAGAGGATGCAAATGCTCAATAAGGAATCCACTACCCTTAAATTGGAGAATATTTAGTTTAAGAAATATGTGATTCAATTGAACATGAAAATCTGACGTCAGTGGTTCTTGATAAAGCGTTGGTCAAATGTTTTCAAAATTATATTATAATAGATATATTTAATTTTGAAAATGATTTTATCAAATAATTTTTTTAAATGTCTAATTGATTCATTAAGTTCCTAATGTTAATGTTCTATTTACCAAAGGAGTTAGACAACGATTATTTTATCATCTTAAAGGTCATTAAGGAATATTGTATAGTGGGAGGACATATTTGTGAAATATCTATAAGGAAGGGCCTCATTGTTATTTTCTTATCTTTAGGAGTTCAGCTGTAATATGTAACAATGATTATTGTAATTAGTGGTGTGCCAGTTTATAATTAATAAAGGATACAGTGTCCTTAATGCAGTTTGACTTAATTAAGGATATTGGGCCCTATAACCTAAGGATAAGAATCCCATAAGGATCCCACACCCCCTAGGGTTACTTTGGATTCTCAAGTATTCTATAAATAGAGGTACCCACATTCAAAATGGGTCCTATAACTTTTTTGAGGATGGGAGAAGCACAAAGAATTAGAATAGGTGTGGATGTTTTGGAGACTAGGTCAGATCATCATCTTGTATCCGGTTTATCCATTGAGGTATTCTTCTTAATCTTCCTTGATTAAATCACAGTACTTCATATAGTGATCATGGGAGAATGTTTGTTCACAATCTGAAATTTTATCAAAATTAATCAAAAATATATACTTTTTAAGAATCAAAACTACACTTATGACCCTAGAGACCCCTTTGTAGGTTAACCTTTATGGCTATAGGTACCCAATCACCGGGTCACATTAATAGATGAAGACAGCCCTAGTGGCCTAATATATGTTATATGATATGTTATGTTAAAGACCCTTATGTGGGTTATGTGATTTATTTTGCTGGAGACTCTTACACGAGTCATGTGATTTGTTTGCCAGAAACCTTCACATAGGTTTTGTGTTTTGGATTTGATAAAGATCTTTCAGATTTTATTTACATTGATTTAATTATGTGATAGAGACCCTTATGGGTTGACATGTGGCATGTAGTATTTGGCATGAAATATGTAGCACTTGGTGTCACGACACAAAATCTGTAAGCCTTAGAGTGGGCTGGGTTTGGATTTATGACATAGGAATGATCCGCCCCAAACCCATTTCTTATAACGGAGAGACCAATAAGCTCGGAATGTGTCATTAACCCTCTTACCTAATCACATCATTTCCCATATAAATTTGACTTAATATCCTTTCCTGTCCATTTCCAACATATCTCATCGTAGTAGAATAATAAAATCAATGACACAATCTAATAGGTGTAGCAGAACATATATATGATCGGTTTAAAAGTAGAAACATCTCATAGTCACCCAAAAGTAATAAGGCCAAACATGTCCACAAGAGTACAGTCATCCCATGGCCCTGAGGGCATAACAAGTGTCATAAGTATATTTCTCATCTCAATAAGATGAAGTCTAAGGACATAACCAAAATGAAATATAAATAATAGGGCTAGCTGTCCAGCTTTCTACCATCTCTCATCCATCCCAAGGTGTAGTCTTACCTGTACACCTATACATCTACGGGTGGTGCCAATTGAGGTAAGCTTGATGAGCTTAACAGGAGGGTATGCAGTTTATACAACACTAAAAGAGATAAAAAAAATAATCACACTAGCAAATAGAAAAGATCAAGATAACTAAGGAATTAAAGTAGGAATGAGAGTACATCAAGGCTACTTAACATGTATCCTTAGTATGATTTAAGTACACACAGGTCACAAGATAATCACAATAATATCCAAAGTAAATCAAGTTGAATCATGGATATGCTACATGCTATATGTCACATACATGCCTACTAGTGTATATGTCACATGCAAATCACAATAGTCGTATCTAAGTGTAAATCAATCATGAAAGGTCTCTGACAAAACAAATCTCATAAACCATATGAGGTTTCTGGCAATGCATATCATGAATATAAACCATAAAAGGTCTCCGATAAAGCAAATCACATAACCCAAATAGAAGTCGTCGACATAGCACATCTCATCACATATATTGGGCCACTAGGGCTGTCTTCATCTATTAATGTAACCCGATTATTGGGTACTTGTAGTCATAAAGACTCATATTAGTTAAGATCTGGAAAGGTCTAATGAATCTTAGGTCAAGCTTGCTTTTTTTCTTGAATCTCATCACACCTTTGGTTGGTGACAACTTGAGAAACCTGTGATCATCTTCTTCAAACTCAAGGTCATGTCTCCTCTTATCTGCATAACTTTTCTATCTGCTTTATGCTATCAATAGCCTATCACAAATAAACCAAATCTTCTTAGTAGTCAGTTGGACAAGATCAGGTCCAAGAATCTTCCTCTCACCAACCTCATCCCAACATATTGGGGATCGGTATCGTCTACAATACAAGGCCTCGTAAGGGGTCATCTGGATGCTAGCTTGGTAGCTATTATAGTAGGTGAACTTGATCAACGATAGGTTAGCATCCTAGCTACCTTTCAGATCAACAACATAAGCCCTCATCATGTCTTCTGAAGTCTAGATAGTTCTCTCAGACTGTTCATCAGTCTGAGGGTGAAAAACTATGCTAAAACATAGCTTAGTTCCCATGACATTTTGTAAGCCTCTCAAAAATCTAGAAGCAAACCTTGGGTTTATGTCGAATACAATGCTAACTAGAACACCGTACAAATTTACAATATCATCCATGTAAAGTTGTATCAACCTATCCAAAGAGTAAGTAACTCAGATCGGTAGGAAATAGGTAGACTTTGTCAATCTATCCATGATCACTCAAATAACATTGAATCCTTTACTTTTCTTAGGCAAACTTAGGACGAAGTCTATAAAAATATGTTCCCACTTCCATTCTGGAATCTTTAATGGTTGTAGGAGTCCATCTTGTCTTTAGTGTTCAGCCTTGACTTGTTGACACGTCAAGCACCTAGCCACAAACTCTGCAACCTCTCTCTTCATTCCACTCCACCAATAGTAGCCCTTCAAGTCATGATAGATCTTCGTGTTATTAGGGTGTATTACATAGGTAGAATGATGAGCTTCTTCCAAAATCTCAGTTTTTAAGTCAAGATTGTCTGGAACACACAAATGGTTGCCAAATCTTGATGAATCATCTTTGTAAAGTGAAAAGTCTATCCTAGTACCACTTCTCACTTCATCCATAATCTTCACAAGCTAAGGGTCATTCCCTTGAGCGCTTTTGATATTGTCAAGGATAGTGTGTTGCACTCTTAAGGTGTGTAAGAAGTACACTCAACTGATTCGCATGAAGGTCCATGTGCATCTCTTTCAACTTCTCATAAAGAGACGTCTTTCTCACAACCAAGCAGGCTAAAGAACTTGATGATTTCCTTCTCAACACATCTACTGCAACATTTGCCTTGCTAAGGTGATAGTGAATGCTACAATCATAGTCCTTTATCAATTCCATCCATCGTCTCTATTTGAGATTTAACTTATTTTACGAGAAAATGTACTCTAGACTCTTGTGATTCGTGTAGATTTCACATGTCTCACCATAAAGATAATGTCTCTAGATCTTCAAAGAGAATAAATGGCAGCCAATTCCAAATCATATGTGGGATAAATCAATTCATATGGCTTCAGCTGTCTAGAGGCATATACAATTACTTTGCCTTGCTGCATCAACATACAACCTAAGCCTTGCCTTGAAGCATCACAGTACACAACGTAACCTCCAGATCCCAAAGGTAGAGTGAGAACTGATGTAGACACTAGTCGTTCCTTTAACTCTTGGAAGCACTTCTCACATGCCTCGCTCCATTCAAACTTGGCATTCTTTTGGGTCAATTTTGTCAAAGGCCTTGCAATGTTTGAAAATCCCTCGACAAACCTCCTATAGTAGTCGGCTAAACCCAAAAAGCTATAAATCTCATACACATTCGTCGGTCTCGACCAATTCACCACGGTCTTTATTTTCTTAGGATCAACAAAAATCCCATATTTAGAGATCACATGACCAAGGAATATAATTTGATCTAACTAGAATTCACATTTGATGAACTTCACATAAAGCTTTCTTTCCCTCAAAATCTGTAAGGTAATCCTTAAATACTCCTCATGCTCTTCTAGACTCTTGGAGTACATAAGGATGTCATCGATGAATATAATCACAAAGTTATCCAAATGAGGTTTGAACACGTAGCTCATTAAATCCATAAAAGCGGCAGGGGCATTTGTTAAGCTAAAAGACATAACCAAAAACTCATAGTGTCAATATCTAGTACGGAACGCAGTCTTTGATATGTCTTCCTTCTTGATTTGGAGTTGATGGTAACCCAATCTAAGGTCGATCTTCGAAAAGACTTTGGCCCCTTGCAACTGATTAAACAAGTCATCAATCCTTGGAAATGGGTACTTATTCTTTATAGTCAATTGGTTCAACTATAGATAGTTTATGCACAACCTCATCAAATCATACTTCTTCTTCACAAAGAGTACTGGTACACCCCAAGGTAACACACTTGGGCAAATAAAGCCCTTATCAAGCAACTCTTGAAATTGCATCTTTAATTCCTTCAATTTAGCCGATACCATACGATAGGGGGCTGTAGACACAGGTGTGGTACTAGGGACTAAATCAATGGAAAAATCTATCTCTCGGTCTAGAGGCAAGTCAGGGAGATCTTCTAGAAATACATCAACAAAGTCCCTAACGACTTAAATCAATTACACAAGCTCTCAACATGTCCTCCAAAGTCTGTAGAGTTCTTTCTAACTGTTCATCTGACTGCGGATGAAAAACAGTACTAAAATTCAGTTTGGTCACCAAAGCCTGTTACAAACTATTCTAGAATCTTGAAGTGAGTCGCAAATCACGATCAGAAACTATTTCAATTGGAATACCATGTAGCTTCATAACCTCATCAATGTACAACTTGGCTAGTCTATCAAGTGAGTAATTTACTTGAACAGGTAAGAAAATGAGTGGAATTAGTCAGTCAGTCCACAATAACTCATAAAGAATCAAGTCCCCTAACAAAGTCCATAGATATGTGTTCCCACTTCCATTCAATAATTTTTAAAGGTTGGAGTACTCTTGTTGGCTTTTAGTGTTTTGCTTTACAAGTTGACAAGTTAAACACTTAGATACAAAATCCACAATTTCCCGTTTTATGTTACTCCACCAATAGTACTCTTTTAGGTCCTTGTACTCCCTGTATGAATTGAATACGTTGTTTCATGTGCCTCTTCCATAGTTTCTCTTTTAAGTTCGAGGTCATTAGGTACACACAACCTTGTACCATATCATAAAGAATCATCTCCTTGAATTGTAAAGTCTACTTTTTGTCCTTTCTTGACTTCTTCTATTATCTTCTAAATTTGGAGATCTAAACTCTAAGGTGCCTTGATCTTGTCATTCAACATAGGTTGTACTCTAAGGTGTGTCATAACACATGCTAAATCACTAGAAGATTTTTGACTAAATGCATCAATAACCACATTAGCTTTTCATGAGTGATAAAGGACAGTGCAGTCATAATCCTTAATTAACTTAAGTCATCTTCTCTGTCTCAAATTCAGATCATTATATGAAAACAATTATTTCAAACTCTTGTGATCTATATAAATCTTACAAGGTTCTCCATACAATTAATGTTTTCATATCTTTAATGCAAAAATAACCTTAGCTAATTCCAAATCATGTGTTGGGTAATTCTGCTCATATGGTTTAAGTTGTCTAGACACATAGGCAATGACTTTCTCATCTTGCATCAATTTACAACCCAAACCTTTTCTAAAAGCATCATTATAGATCACATATTTTCCTCCTGTGTTGGATGGTAACATAAGGACTGGTGCATAAACCAAATGATTCTTTATTTCTTGGAAACTGTGATCACATGCCTCATTCTAGTCAAACTTGGCATACTTTTATGTCATCTTAGTCAATGGTCTAGCTATGTTAGAAAATCTTTTCACAAATCTCTTATAGTAACAAGCCAATCACAGAAAACTATAAATCTTAGTCAGATTCATAGGTCTAGACCAATCAACCACTACCTCAATCTTCTTGGGATCTACATAAATTCCATCCTTTGAGATTACATGTCCTAAGAAACCCACTTTGTCTAACCAAAATTCATACTTGTTGAATTTAGCATAAAACTTATCTCTCAAAGTCTGCAGTGTAATCTTCAAGTGTTCTTCATGTTTCTATGGACTCTTGGAGTAAACCAAAATATTGTCAATAAATATGATAATAGACTAGTCTAGATATGGTCTAAATACCCAATTCATCAAGTCCATAAATGTTATAGGTGTATTTGTCAGTCCAAAAGACATGACTAGAAACTTGTAATGTCTATACTTGGTACGAAAGGTAGTCTTGGGTATATCATCATTCTTAATTCAAAGTTGATGGTATCCAAAATTAAAGTTAATCTTGGAAAATACCTTATCACCCTATAGTTGATTGAAAAGATCATCAATCCTTGGAAAATGATACTTTTTCTATTGAAAAGCCACCCTTGATGGACAGGGTGGCTTTTCAACAGAACATATCATTCTTTTGAGTTTCAATCAAAGCATATAAATCATATGAACAACATATAACGATTCCTTATATTAACTTAAGACAAAATAACATATAAGAACATGCTTGATCCTCCTAAGCACAATCTATAGAACATATTTTTCAGAACAATACAAATTTATCCAAAACAATACTCTCTAAAAATCATGAACAATAAGATGTAAAACCAACTCTTTTCTTTGTAAAAATAGGATTGAAGGACACTATAACTCTATTCAAGATGAATCAATGAATTAAACATGTAGGCATTCTTGTAGATTACTAAACAGTTATCTTTAAAAGTATTTAGAAGATCAAAACGATTTATAGAATAAACTTTTCAATTTTACAAACAAAAACCTCTTCTAAAACTCTTGATTTTTCATTCAAAAACCTAGTTCTACATATAATACTAGTGCAAAAGCGGATTCAAAATAGAGGAACTAATGCTTTAAAATCTTAAAGAATTGAAAAAAATCACTTTTTAATCATGTTCTTACAAAACTAATTCATCTTTTTCAAAACCATGTTTTAAAACTTTAGGCAAAACAAAACTAGGGAAGAACGATTCAATCTGACTAGAACAGTTAAAATCTTTTGTAAAACAGAATCAATGGAGTTATAAGAACTTAAAAAATGAAAATAAGCAATACTTTACATGATCTCTTACCTCTTTATGTGTAAAAACGTTTCTAAGCTTTTGTTCTTCAGAAAAATCCCAAAATCTACATTTTCCTCTCTTTTCTCTTCACTTTCTCTACCTCTCGCTCTTGATCTTTTCTCTAGGATTTCTAGGTCTCTTTAGGCCCAAAGAGAGTCCCACATAATTCAATTATGATTTTTTTTTTTTTGTGAAAACACTATACATTGCAAAAACATTATTCATCATGAAAACACTATTCATCATAAAAACATTGTTCATCGTGAAAACATTATTCATTGTGAAAACATTGTTCATCACGAAAATATTGTTCATCGTAAAAACACTATTCCTCGTGAAAGCACTATTCATCACAAAAACACTGTTCATCCTTAGCAAGAACATTATTCATCTTTCATGAAAATACTATTCATTCTTCATTTTAGTTTGGGGTCTAATTCACTTACCATTTGTTTTGTTGGACTCTAGACTTTTGTGCCTATCTAATGGCATAATGTTTACTCATAGATTCTTCCTACATTTTCATTGGTGTCTCTCTAAAGTTATACCAATTTACTGATCAGTATATGTGCATTTAAATGGTTTTAAGTGTGTACAAAATTTATATAACATGTGTAAGCATTCTAAGTGTGACACGTGTATGGGAATATGTGTGACATCTGCATAGTGTTACAGAAGTAGAGTATGAAAGACATCTTCCCTATGAATTCCCTTCTTCTATGAGTGTTACTGACTTGATCGTTGAAGGGTCCTTGGCTAACACCACATCGGTGCCCCTTACCTCTTTTATACAGCTGATCATCTACCTGTCAGTCAACCGTGCACTCATCTAGTGACGCTCAACTTGACCAAATCGTGGCCTCCTCATGTTTTATTATGTTGATACGGTATAATCAATTGAAAATGTACCCAACAACTAATGAGGTGACAATAGAATGAAATGGGTAGCACCTATGTTCGTTTTTATCATGCCTGTGGACATCAGAGTCTGGTAGAGGCGTTCAACGCCCCCGCCCACCCATGGTTTCTAGGCCCACTGTTCGGCATGCGATGTCGGTGCATGAAAGGTTGCTAGCCCCTTTACATAAAGGTTAGGCTTTACTTGGAGTCGCCGCCAACTCAGGGTTAACCGACGGAGTTGGATGTCAGTTCTCCTATTTGAGGAAGAGGAGAAGTCTAGATTCGAAGGTCTTGGGGTTTAACTTTTAATACTAGTCTACATTCCTGAGATTGGGGGTAAGTTGTTTGGTTGCATTTGGGGAAGGTGTTAGGAACCCCAAATACCCACATTTTTAGGGCATCTACTCCCACTAACACAAGTCTTAAAGTATGTCAATGCCCATGGTTTGTGAATTCTGAGTTATGGGTTTGCTAGATTTTTCTCAGGCTTAACGCTTGAATTTACCCTTAATGCTTGAATTTTCAATGCCTAAATGTAATTCAAGGTGAAATTCAAGTGTTGGTCCCTAAAAAATCCAGAAATTGACCTTCATGTTAACTTACTCTAATTGTAGGAGACCCCTCATGGGTTAGTCTCTTAAAGGGATGGTGGACCCCTCTAGATTGTTTGTTGGTTGGTTCTTTAGGGTTAGGTTCAATCCTATCATAAATGAGAGAAAAGGAGAGAAATTGTATTTTTTTGTCTTCTAGGCTCAACGTTTGAATTTCCAATGCTTGAATTTAATTCAGGGTGAAATTCAAGTGTTGGGAGCTGATCAGATCAACATGTTTATGTGGTCTTTTAGGATGGTTTGGGGGGTCTCAGTGTTGTGGGACCCCTGGATTAGGTTATGAGAAGTTTCTTAGGGTTACGATGTGCAACCTTAGGGGTCATGGCATCTGCCCACGTGGAGATATGATCTCCTATAGTAGGCTACTTGGTCATCTATTACAGGCCTAACACCTATTTTTTTATCTGACGCCTAAATGTTCAATGCCTGAATTTAATTCGGGAGAAATTTAGGTGTCGGGTGCTAGGGTCAGTAACCAACCTTGGTTTTTAGGCCATAAAGGTAGGGCCTAGAGGAGTAGGGTTTCTCTTGGGTCTTTACACTACACCTAGGTTGCACATACACTTAACCAATTTTGAAAAACATGGTTTTTAACCTAGGCTTAATGCCTAAAATTCACTTCAATGCCTGAATTTCCTTCTCAACGCTTGAAATTAAGTTCAGGCATTGGGAAGAAAATAAGGGCCCATAGAGGTGCTCATGCAGTTGATTGAATTTCAGAGGCTATGGCCACCATGGAACAGGCCTAGAGAAGAATCAAGGCTTCCTGGGGTAGATCCCAGAACTCAATGCCTAATCTTACTATTGACACCTATTTGTTCAATGCCTGAATTTTAATTCCATAAAATTCAGGCTTTCGTTACCAAGAGAAAATCTAGCAGCTGGATTTCTCAAATTTGGGACCCTTAGGGTTTTGAGAAAAATGAAACATTATGCATGATGATAAGAAATATATATAGGAACAACATATCAAAAATTAGGCTTTAGATCATGCATACAAAAACCAAACTAAGATCCCTAAAAATTCAGCTGAATTAGGTAAAAAAAGACTTTGATTTTGGGTTCTATTTGGGGGGCCATCTTAAGGCCTTCCATAGCTCATAAAATCACCAAATTAAATCTACTAACAGAGATACATGTCTAGTATAGCATACTCAAATTTAAGCTCTATTAGAATTATATAAAATTCACAAAAAAGTCTACACTAAGGCATGCTCAGAAATAAAAGCAAGTAGAGGTTGTTGAGCCTTTACTGTGTAACCCGAATTGAAGCAA
>JAOXJP010111649.1:0-14099 GCA_025762735.1 Platanus orientalis
CCTTATCCCCCATCACCCACCAAAAAAAAAAAAAAACAATAATAATTAAAAAAAAATCATAGAGAAGACAAGTGGTAATAGTCAGTTACGTAATTTACTCTTCTATGATCATATTCCTATTTAATACTCTTTTTTTTGGTAAATTTTAAAGAGAGTCATCTATAAGTAGAATCTATAGAAAAATTCCTACAGCTCGTAAATTGTGATTCACAATCAAATGGATTGAAAATGAGATTCGTTCACTCATTAAAAGGGTCTCGAAATCCATTAGTTCTCAACTCATATCCAAATCTATATATGTACATGTATACCAAAATAAAAATCTATTTATGTACATGAACTAGGATTCTAAATCCCTTCTGTCTTGTCTACTCAAAACATAAATCATTTACAACAAATTTAAAAGGAAAGCAAACAAAAATAATAATTAACAGAGGATTTTCTGAGAGAGAGAGAGGGAGAGAGAGAGAGAAATCACATATACAAAAAAACTTCACCAAAACAAAAAAATACAAAAAATATTTAGTCCGAACCTGGAATCTGCAGATATAGTAGTCATCGCCGAAGGCAGTTCGCAATCCATCGACGGGCTTTACCAAAGGGTTTCGAAGACGAAAAGGGACGCTGAGGTTCACCAAAGCCTTCACACGGTCCGGCCGAAACAAGCAGAAATACCAAGCTATCACCGCACCCCAGTCATGTCCCACCACAAACACCTGTAAGTCCACCCCTCCCCATTTCACGAACAATAAAGAAACTCATATTAATCTACATATAATAATATAAAATCACCCATTAAAGCACTAAAAATCATTAAATAATAAAAGTGGAAAGTGGGGTTGAGTGTTTCTGGTTTCACCTGATCTTGGGCTAGGACGTCGATGAGGGCGATGAGGTCGCCAACGATGTGCAAGGCGGAGTAGCTACTGACGGAGGGAGGGGCGTCGGTGTCACCATAACCACGCAAATCAGGTGCCACGGCTCGATAGCCGCGGGCGGCGAGTGCGACTATCTGGTGCCTCCACGAGTACCACAGCTCCGGGAAGCCGTGCAGGAACAGCACCACCGGGCCTTGCCCTTTCTCTGCTATGTGCATGTTTATCCCGTTCACGCTTACCATTTTGTGCTCTATTCCTTCCATCTTTCTCTCTCTCTTCTGTCGGAAGCAGTTCAGAATTCAAAGACTCGATCGAGATTTGTTTCCTTAAAAGCGCAAGTTGGTAAGGTTGGATTGGATTCATTTCTTTAAAAGCGTAGGTGCAGATATGATGTGTCATCGCTATTCAGGGTCTACTGTCCCACACAACAGGTGTCAGACACAGGAGAGTTCCAGCATTTTGGTGGGACAATCCCTTGGCTGTGGATCTTTAAGTTTGGATGATACAAGGGATGGGATATTCTCGAGCAGGTGCTCTTTCGGACACTAGTCGAAATTTTATAAAATTAAAAGCCACTTCATATGAACCAAATTTATAAAATGATATGATTTGGAATTTTAAATGGACACTTGTTTGAATTTAATTCAAGTTAATTAAGGTTGGAATTTTAAATGCGGAGTTGTTGTTACAGTCAAGAATCACTATTGACTAACGCATTTTTTATTGTTCTTTAAACAAAAGGAAACATTTGTTAAACTTGTTACAGTCAATAATCACTTTTGACTGACCCACCCCTCTTGTGAGCCCCTCAATGACGGGATGAAATCGTATGTACCACACCCCTAATGGCATGGGAGTCACTTTTTGGAAGTGATGTGACATCTCAAAAATTGAGTTGATACCCTTTGTGGCCATTGAGTGGCTCACTGGGGGTGGCGTAGAGGATTTCAGGCCTTTTCTATTCATTCTTCAAACAAAAGGAAAGACTTGCTAACCCACACCCAACTTTTGTTGTTGGAGGGAGAGGGTTGGATGGGCTTCATATCCTCTTGCCGCCCTTTTTGTGCAATGTCGTGAGCCGAGACACAAGGGGGGTATCATTTCACTTTTTGGAGATGTCACATCACCTCCCAAAAGTGAAATGATACTTTCCCTCTGTCTTGGCTCACAAAGTCGCACAAAGGGGGCAGCGCAGAGGATACTCCCCCGGTTGGATGATCCAAACCCAATGTTTTATTCGAGTACACGTTGGATAAGTAGCTTTTGCTTTGAGTGTCAACATGAGCCGACCCCCATTGCCAGCTCTAACTCCACTTGATTAGTTTATCGTAATACAATGACGTTAACCGGGAAAGAAAAATGCTAATCTTGTCTAGGGACCTTGGTGTAGGGAAACTGTTATCATTGAATCTTTTACTTGCATATCGGAAATATAGAATCCAATGGTAAATTATAGTCAAGCAGCAATATTCAATACACATAACAACTAAAATAAAATTGAAAGCATGAAAAATAAGACACCAAGAGTAACATGGTTAGTCTCTCTCTCTCTCTCTCTCTATCTCTCTCTCACACAAAAACCCCCCAAAAAAACCTTCCATTTGGCTATAACTCCAAAACCTTTTTTTATATTAATTTTAATTAAGTTTTTCACTATTGGAACCATCATCCATGACTCCTTTATTTTACGAAGACTTTTCACTCCAAACAGATGCTTACCCACCGTTAGATCTTCTTGGATGGAAATAAAGATAGACTCAACAAATATCTACATTAACTTTATTTCTAGACTTTTAGAATATCACTTGTAGTTGTCTTTGTCTTGTATCATAATACGACATAGCTCTACACTTCCTCGTCATGAGGTACTCCATACCATGTGGGATAAGCCTCTTATCTTCAGCAATGTGAAAATTAATAAAGTCCAAGCAACACTTGAACTTTTGTGTATTTATTGGCTTTGTCAACATATCAGCTACATTATTCTCTATGTGGATCTTTATCAAATTCAAATTACATTTTTCAACCCATTATCTAATCGTGTGATATCTTACATCAACATGTTTTGTTTTGACATGATGGACTTGATTTTTCACCAAGTGTATTAAACTTTGACTATCACAATACAACTCCAATCCTTCTTACTTCAATCTCAATTACTTAACTTGTCAATTTGAAAGTCTACTTGGCAGCTTCCACTATTGTTATATACTTTGCTTTAGTTGTAAATAAAGTGAGAATTGATTAAAGCATAGCTTTCTAATTGATGGACCCACCTGCAAAGGTAAAAAAATAACCTATAATACATCTTCATTCATCTAGATCATTAATATAATCTACATCCACAAATCCCATAAGATGTCTTATCCTGTCTTTCCTTCAAAACAAGATGACCAAAATCCTCCATATCTCTTAAGTACCTAAATATCCATTTAATTGCATTCCAGTACTCTTCACTTGGATTATCTATGTATTTACTCATAACACTAACTCCATGTGAGTTATCTGACTGACTACAAGTAATGGCATAGATTAAGCTTCTCATTATATCAGTGTACGATATTTGAGACATTTCCTCTATTTCATTATCTATAGAAGAACATAATTTACTAGATAATTTAAAGTGGTTAGTTAGAGAAGTATCAACCAATTCTGCATTATCTATATTAAACCTCTCTAGCACATTCACATGATTTTTCTGTGACACCCATAGTTCATTCTTTCCAATCTCTCTAGATTTCCATTCTAAAAATCTTTTAGCAATGCTTAGATCCTTCATTTCAAATTCCTTCCGCAACTTAATTTAAATAAATTTAGCTCAGACATATTATTATAAGCAATCAACATATTATCAACATATATTAATCAGAATAATGGAAGAACCATTATCAAGCATCTTGAAATAAACACAACTATCATAACTATTCCTTATGTAGCCAATATCCACTATAAAGAAATTAAACTTCTTATATCATTGTCTAAGAGAATGTTTTAACCTGTAAAGAGATCTTTTAAACTTACATACTAGATTCTCTTTACCTTGTTCCTTGATTCTTTTTGGTTGCTCCATAAATATTACTTCCTCCATTTCCCCATGATGGAATCTTGTTTTGATATCAAGCTGCTGTAACTAAAGGTTAAACATACTCACAATGGTTAACATGACATGAATAGAAGAATGTTTCATAACAGGATAAAAAATTTCATTGTAGTCAATCTCTTCTTCCTGCTTATAACCTTTTGCTACAAGTAGAGCCTTAAATTTTTTTCTCTTAATTTTCTAATGTAAGTTTATTTTTCAGATATACCCATTTGCAACCAATTACCTTTTTCACTTTGGGTTTCTCAACAAGCTCATAAATATTGTTTTTAAACGAAAATTCTATCTCGTCCAACATTGTTGCCATCCACTTTTTCTTATCTTTGATATTAACTACCAACGATTAGTGTAAAAGGAACCAAATATTCAAAATTGTACCTAATTGGTGCATTGTGGGCTCTTTTCTTTCTCTTTATAGCTAAAGTAATAGGTTCCTACTGCTTATTAGTATTTTCAAATATATCATCCTGAGAAGATGTTGGTGCGTCATCCTCTCTAATAGGCGGCTACTATATTTCACTTAAATCTATCTAGACTGAGAATTTTTTCACCTGAACCTCCACCTATTTATTGACTTCATGCATCCCTATTTATCATATGTTCTTTATTGAAGAAGTCCTCCTTGTTTATCACAACCTTTCGTGTAACTAGATCCCATAGTTTATAGCCTTTCATGACTTTTTCATAACCAACAAATATGCATTGTTTAGACTTTGGGTCCAATTTTGATCATTGTTGCTCTTGTACTTGTACCTATGCTGAACAACCAAATATTTTCAAATTTAACCGGTTTACCTATCTAGACCTCGATCTTTAGGGACTTTTGTGTCAATAACTAAAGATGGTGACCTGTAACATTAACAACATAATACGTCATGTTAGCAGCCTTAGCCCAAAAAGATTTTGGCAAGTCTACATGGATCCTCATACATCTGGCTCTTTCTAGATGGGTCTTATTCATCCTTTCTACTACACCATTTTGTTGTGGCCCACCTGGTGTAGTATTGTGTTTAGTGATCCTTTCAGTCTCACAAAATTTTCTAAACTCATTAAATTTGTAATTTATTATATTATCTGTTTGTAGGTACTTAACCTACTTTCCTGTTTACATTTCAATTTATGCTTTCCATTTCTTGAATTTTTCAAACACCTCATTTTTGTTCTTCCCGAAGTAAACCCAAACTTTCTTGGAGAAATCATCAATGAACGTTACAAAGTATATCGCTTCACCCTTATATGGAACTATCATGGGTAGGGCTATCAACTATCTGCCTAAGCATCCAAATTCAGTTTGTATTTTATTCTATTAAGGAAAAGACGGATGCATCTATATTTGATTCATTTAAAAATTTGCTTCATTTAGCAAATATTTGTTTATAAATGAACCAAATACGGATATATATTTGTATTGTTGGTTATCACTAGCATCTTCTTCTTCTTCTTTAAAGTGTACTTGTAACACCCCATACCTTAATTTGGTAATTATAAGAAAACTTGGACTCGACACCACGAGCCCATTTGTGAGACCTATGGTATGCATGAGTTGGAGGACTAGCCTTAGGGCTTGTGGGACCCAAAACAAGGGTTGGAAACCCAGGAGAAAAATCCAAGGAAGAACCTCAACCATATGGAGTTCTAGACTAGGGAAGCACAAGGGCTTGCACCACCATACGAGTGCTTGAGGTGGTGCTTCTCGAGCGCTCGCGGCCACAACTCTAGAAATTCCAGAAACTAAAATTTTGGTTTTCGTGCAGGGGGAGCACTCATATGACCACACGAGCTGTTGTGGGAGAAGACCCGAGTGCTTGTGCCTGGCCAGAATCTATCTCAAGATTTATGTTTACATGTGATTTTTCCCTAATTTGAGGGGGGGTACTCACATGTTTTGACTCCAAAACCTTAGTTTTACCTTTTTGGGTTTATAATGACATAAGAGAGGGGTTTTTGGGAGATAGAGAGAAGTTTTGGGGAAAACTTCGGAGAAGAGAGGGAATCTTCTTCTCCAAGTGTTGTTAAGAATCTTAATCTTAATCTAGCCTAAACTAGGTATGATTTATCGCTCTTTATATTTTTGTTTATGGTTTCTAACCATGAATTTCTTTGCTTACTCATAGAGGAAGGGAGGTTGGTCAAAGACAAGGGAATTTCAGAGGATGATCCTCTTAAGTATTAAAAGTTTGAACATTTGGTAAGTGGATATTTAGTTTATATTCACTTTCCCATTCTTAGGATCTTAAAAGTATAATTTCCATTCTATATTTCAATGATTTGTGGCTTTGGTTGGTGGATTCACATTTATTCCTCTTGAGAATGTTGATTTCCTTGAATTGGATTCTTGTTCCTTTGGTTTGAGCATGTTAGGAAGGTTTTACTACTTTACTTTCATGTGTTCTTGGAGTATAAAACAATTTTCTTTATGTTGGAGCCTTGTTAAATGGGTATGTTGATCTCTAATCTATTTGGGAAGATTTAGAAGCTCGATTTATATGAGTTGTGTGATTTGTAAGGATCTTGGTGGTATATTTTGGATTACCCCTTTGATTTCCTTTTGAATTTCTTAATTCCTGTACTCGATTTACATGTTTAATAAAATGTCTCTTAGTTGTTTCTTCACAATTTACATGTCTTGTGGAGGCCCTTGGATTCCTTGCATGAGTCTATTACTCACCTTGATTGATTTCTTTTACCTTATGTTAACTCATATTATTTTGTGCATTTTTGTTGATTTCCATGTTAGGATTTTAGAATTCATGTGTGATATATTAGTTTTGTATCCATTGGAAATGTTTGGTGGCATGAACATATTACTTTAGCATGGTTTACTTCGGTGTTTTCATGGAGCATCTTATTTAGGATTTCATATGAGTTTTGAAACATTTGAACTCTTTGGTTTTTATCATAGAAGGCATTTGACATGAAAATATTTTACTCCCATGATTATCTTATATTTTCTTAGAATTGGGTTAAACATCTTTGTTTGCTTATCGATATTTGGTTCTTTTCATGTGATTACCTCTTTGGTCTTCTATTCTTTATGAGATGGGATACATGAATATGTTCAAATGGTTTACTTATGTAGTAGTTACTTTATTTTACATAAGCATGGAATTTGACATTTAGATTTAGACACGTGGATTTGATATAATATCTCTATGTGAGAATATACCCTTTTAGGCTGAGTCACATCAATAGGTGAAGAGGTACTAGTTTTCTAGAGATTTATTATGTATATATGGTCTTTATGACCTCGAAGACCCTTATATGGGTTGGCTAGAGGTAGCCCTAGAGGCCTTTTATGTGAGTTACCCTTCTTCGGCCTGGAAACCCCTTTGTGGGTTAACTTTTATGGCCCTCAGATACCCAATCACTAGGTCACATCAATAGGTGAAGATGACCGTTATGCTCATTAGTTTTATGACCTTAGAGACCCCTTAGTGGATTGACCATTCATGGTGAGAGACTCCTTTGTGAGCGATTTATATGTGATATGATTTGTCGGAGACCCTACATAGGTTATGTGATTTGGATTTCATGGAGACCCTACATAAGTTATGCGATTTGGATTTATTGGAGACCCCTACATGGGTTACATGTTTTGGATTTATCAGAAACCCTACATGGGTAACATGTGTTTTGATTTATCAGACCCCTCATGGTTCATTTATATTTATACTTGTTTTGTTGGAGACACACACAAGTTTATTTGCATATGATTTTAGTATTTGATGGAGACCCTTATGGGTTAGTATATGGCATGTAGTATATAGTATATGCATGCTTTGGTTCGGTACACTTTGGACACTCATATATTATATTGTGGCATATGCATACTTGAACCTTAGTAAGGATATGTGTTTAGTATATTTGCTGCATTCACATATGCACTTTAATTCTTTACTTTATCTTGATTCATCATATTTGCTACTGTGATTATCTTTGGCCTCCTTTGTATGGTATAAATTGTATACCCTCCTTCTAATCTCTTCAAAATTACCCCAATTGACACCTCTTGTATATGGAGTCTAGATGAATAGGTACCGTTCATGCCGTTTGTAATGGAGACGAGTATGAGGAACAAGACAATCTAGCCCGGATTTATTTTTAGATTCTTTAGTTTACAGTTTAATGTATTTCATCTTAGTACTTTTGATATGTTCGTTTGGGCGATGATGTATATACTTTGATTATAAGCATGTTGAGGCCCCTTTATTTTTGTTATGAGAGATGTTGGATATGATACATATAAATTTGTGACATTTAAGTTTAGTTTATCGTTATTATTATTATTCCGTTGCGATGTGATTGATTAAATGAGTTTAAATGGATAAAGGAAAAGTAATAATTTTTTTATGGGAAGTGACATGAGAGATAAATAATTGGGTGTCACATCTCGAACACAGGATCTCTTAGGGCTGAGATACGGGTTCAGGGTGTGTTACCCATTGTCATGGATCCAGATTCGGGCATGAACCATGACCCATGGATTTGGATTGTGACATTACTAGTCTTTTCTCTTCTAATTGTTATTGATAATAGTCCCATTAATCCCCCTTCTTTCCCTCAACCCATGTTTTGAAGCCCAAATTCAATGTGTCACCACTCAAAACCTTAATTTTTTAATTAAAAGTGTAATAGATTATATCTGGATTTGTACCTGAGAATCGTTTAAGTAAACAAATTCAAATACAAATCTTATTTTTCAATATCCACAAATATTTAAAGCATATCCCAAATTCTTTTACGTAAACAACTACAAATATGGATGCATCAACACCCGCTTCGAATTCACTTCGTTTATAGCCCTAGTCATGGGTGGGTATGTATTTTAACACATCCTTGTATATATGTTGCCATATGCTTTGAAACTAACCCTACATTGTTTTCCATACAATAAATATTTATAAAATTAAGTTTACATGTTTTTCTCCCATCAAGAAGATTGCGTTTATGAAGTTCTAGCAAACCATTTTCACTCATATGGCCAAGGCAAAAATTTCACAAGATAGTGTCATCAATACCCGGATCCAAAGGAGTAGTTTATAGTTGCTCCACCTATAACTATACTTTTTACCATTGTGTAAAATTTTTTTTTCCATTTTCCTTTCATGCCAACTATGGCTCCAATAACTTATCGAAAAAAAAACTATGGCTCTAATAACAACTTTTAGGACCTCACCCATTGCCTTGAAGGTGAAACCATTCAAATCAAGTGCATCCAAGGAAATTAAATTCTTTTTAAGGTCATAGATATTCCTAACATCACCTAGTATTCTCAACATATTATCAAACACTTTTATTTGACCCACCCCAGATCTTGAAGTGGTAGGAGCCTTGTGCACTGTGACTGCCCTTATCCCAATTCCAATGGTTTTACAATTTGCACATTATTCATTGGAACTGTTTCTCCATTATAAGCTTTATAAGTGTCAAACTATTCCTTATATGGACACATATGATAAGAGCATCCGGAATCCAAAATCCATCTATCAACAATATAATTCATATGACCCATGAAGACTTCTTGTAAATCACCATCTCCATTTGAACCATCTTGTGTAATGTCTACTTGATCTAAATTTTGAGACTTGTCCTTATTCTTTTCCTCTATATCTCACTTTCTTTGTTTCAACCACTCTTTAATGTCCTTCCCTATGGTAGTAGTAACATTCAAAATTTTTGTTGCTCTTTCCCTTTGATTTTGAGTGTGACCTCTTTTTATTTCTAGAGCCTATGTATTTACTTTTTTCATTAAATAAATTGTTTGGGACACGGGGGACAAAAAATTAGGTGTAGGATTCCCATTCTATAGACGTGGGGTGCCCACTTCAGTTCTCTTGCTTTGCTCAGGGCCAACCCCTTCTTTCTGTGAGAGGGCTGGGCTTTGCTTTGGAGTCGCCATCAACTCGGGTTTTAACCAATGAAGTTGGACATCAGTTTTCCTCTTCGGGGAAAAGGAGAAGTCTAGACCCAAGGGTTTGTAGTTTAATTCCTAATACTGGTCAGTGTTCCTGAGATTTATGGTAAGTTGTTTGGTTGCATTTGGGGAAGGTGTTAGACACCTCAAATACCCGTCTTTTTAGGGTGGCTTCTCCCATTCATACAAGTTTTAATCTTATACCAATGCTTATGCTCTGTTAATGTTGATTTGGAAGCTTGCTGGATTTTTCTTAGACTTAACACTTGATTTTACTCCTAATGGTTGATTTTTCAATGCCTGAATTTAATTTAGGGTGAAAATTAGGCGTTGGCTTAGGAATAGTCCAGAAACTGTCATTTATTTTGTCATATTCTAGTTATAGGAGACCCCTCATGGGTTAGGTCTTTAGAGGAATGGTGGACCCCTCTAAATGACTTACTGGTTGGTTCCTTAGGGTAAGGTGTTAACCCTAATGGAAGGGAGAGGAAAGAGAAGGAATTGTTTTTTTTTTTTTTTTTCTGTCTCACAGGCTTAACACCTGTTTTTTTTTATCTCAACGCCTGATTCTCTAATGCCTGAATTTTAATTCAGGGTAAAAATCAGGCGTTGGGGAAGCTGATTTGATCAACACCTTTATGCAATCTTTTGGGGTGGTTTAGTGGGTCCCAACACTACAGGACCCATGGTTTGGGTTAAGGGAAGTTTCTAGGGTTACACTGTGCAACCCTAGGGGTCCTAGGTACAGGCCACGTGGAGATATGATCTTCCAAAGTAGGCTATATGGTCATCTGTTACAGGCTTAATGCCTATTTTTTGGTCTGACGCCTGATTGTTCAATGCCTGAATTTTAATTCAGGGTGAAAATCATGCGTAGGGTGCTAAACCAACAGTTAACTTAGGTTTTCGGGCCACCAAAATGGGGTCTAGAGGGGTGAGGTTTCTCAAAGGTCTTTACACTAACCCTAGGGTGGACTCACACGTAGCCAATTAAAAAAAAACATCATTTTTAAGCCCAGGCTTAACGCCTGAAATTCACTCTAACACCTGAATTTCCATCCAACGCTTAAAATTAAATTCAGGCATTGGGACAAAAATAAGGGCCCACAGAGATGCACATACACATAAATGAATCTCAGAGGCTATGTGTGTCATGGGATAGGGCTGGAGAAGAATCAGGGCTCCCTGGGGTGGGTCTTAGATCTCAGTGCCTGAATTTTCTCCTGACACCTGTTTGTTCAACGCCTGATTGTCCTAGATCTCAGGTGTTAGTTACTAGGAGAAAAACTAGCATATGGATTTCTCGATTTTGGGGCCCTTAGGGTTTTGAAAAAATTATGAAATTAAGCATGCTAGTAGGTAACCTATGTATAAACATCACATAAAAATTTGATCTTCAAATCATGCATAGAAAATTCAAACTAAATTCTACAAATATTCATCAAAACTAGGTCTCAAAAGACCCGATTTTTTGGGTCTATTTGGGTGGCCATATCAAGGCCTTCCACAGCTCCAAAATTCATGAAATTAAATCTAACATATCATGTATATATCTAATCTAACATAGTCAAATTTGGGCTCAAGAATCCCTCTACAAAAATCACAATAAAATCAACATTATAATTGATAAAAAATAGAAGCAAGTAGAGGATGTTGAGCCTCTACTATGTAACCCTAATTAGAGTAGTGCTCTAACATGAATTGGACAGCATAATAGCATGTTAAATTGACATATGTTGAAGAGGTGGGTGAATTGAACTTGAGTTTAGGCTTACCTTGCCTAGAGTTGATGAAGCCTTGCTAATTCTTCTTCTTTCTCTTTTTCTCTTAGGAAATTAGGGTTTTTTGTTGCTAACCTGGTCTTGCACGAATTTGGGGCTATTTTTATAGCCCCAAATTGGTGCAATGGAGGGTTGAGACGAGTCTTGGGGTTTGCTAGATGGAGGGCTATGATGATGTCTATCCTAAACTAGGTGGAGGGCTAAGATTGAATTTAGGTTTTGTTAGGTGGAGAGTTAGGATTAATTCAGCTAAAATGAGGTAGAGGGTGGGGATGTGCTTGGCTAAAATGAGGTGGAGGGTGGAGATTGATTTGTGTTTGTTAGCATGGATTGATGAGATGGAATGGGAGCATGGGAGATGCATTTTGGGGCAATCCCATTGGTTGCAATCTTTAAGGGTATGGCATGAGATGTCAAATGAGGGAGTGTGATAAGCTCTCTAGGGATTTGAAATTCAATGTGAAGATCCAAGGGAGGAGAGTGAGAAATCAGATGGGGAGATGCCAATCCAAGGGTTGCCAAAAATGGCCTTAAGGTGTGAATGCATTTAATGCTAAATATCTAGTTTTTGGTCATTTAATAATTAATGATTACTTTTTGATTTTTTGAACCCTCTCTCTGTCGTCACTCCTTGTGAGCTCTTGAGCTTGGAAGTTGGCCTAATCAGTGTAAATTTTAGAGGTCGCAGATGTTCAGGTCGCACTGATCAAGTTAGAACCAAATTATGAAAAGGGTAAGGGGGTGAAATAAGGGGTTTTTGGCTTGAAAATCTCTCAGATGCATTTTGAAAGGGAAAGATAGTAAAATTGATTTGAGAATCACCCAAGAATGGATGACCTCGGGTCTAGGTGATTCACAGCTTTTGACTATGCGAGATTACGATACCTAAGTAGGAAATTAGGTTAAAACCATTTTTGAACCGATTTGACAAAATTGGATAGGGAATGCTACTGGTTTTTCTGTAAAATGCTGCCACTGGCCGTATCTGGGGGACTTAAAGCTTGAGAAGTCCTTAAGCTATAAGAGCCGACAGATTGGTCATTGTATTCCCGGGCAGCTGTTGAGTGTTTTTCGAAGCAAGGTTGCTTGCACAAATTGGGTTTTTGTAGTTGCTCGAAGCCAGGTGAAATTGAATGACTAGACATTCTCTGAACCAGGAGTTTGTGAAATACTTTATTGAGGGCAAGGGTAAAACTAAGAAAATGGTTTTGACTTTGCTTCATTTCGGGTCCAAGAGAACTTTTAAGGGCATTCCATGTGCCAAATAAAGACAAAACGCGCTTTTTCTAGGTTTGGACAGAAATGACTGCTTGGGCCACAAATTTTTTGTAAATTAGTGGGGATCTGATAGTCTCAAGGCTATGAATTATAGTGGTATTGCCACTAACTAACTGAATTTCTAATTTCAGATGAACTCCCAGGAGTTGGTAGAGCACCTGATTTGTTGCACTTTTTGGAGTATTTGAGGGAATCTTGACAGATAGATTTTGTGAAAGTTCTTACTCCTTAGACAGCTTTGTGAAGGCCTCACGATTTTGGAGAGATGTGCACCGACTGATCCTGATTTGGAGGTCTGGGAAATATTCTAGCTCCATAAGGGTAAAAAGTGAGAAAACAGCCTTTTGATCTTTCGGGGAAGATTTAAGGTTTCATAGAGGTTCGAGACTTTGAAATTCTCTTCTCAGACCTAGAGATTTAAAGCTAAGGTCGAGGTCGAGATATGGCAACTGATCTTTCTGGGTTCGGAGGTCGGATGAATCTCTAAGAGCTTTTGCAAGAGTCATTTCTTGGTCAAGGTTATCATGGATTGAGAAATTGGCTGTTGCCGTTCTCAAACAGTGTTTGATTTATGATGAGTTCCCTAGAGCAGGGAGACTCAGGGATGTATAGGATATGAAATTATACCATTTAGACTATCAGAGAGACTTTGGGGATCCTTTGAGGGTCCAATGGTAGATTCTCTGAGGTGAAAGGGTAAAATGGTAATTTTTCGCCTACAGGTCCAAAAAGGTGAAAATGAGAATTCTTGGCCTGTGATGCTTCATGACAAGAAGGCTTATGTAGGTGGAGAAATTCAGTGATCTGGATGACAAATAGTGAGTTCTGGGCCTTTAAAGGCAAAATGGCAAAATAGTAATTTTTTTATCTGTGATGCTTTACTAGAGAAAGACTTACAAGAAGTGAAAAATTTACTGATGACATGAATAAGGTTCTAAAATGTGGACTCTCAAAATCCTGTTGGTGCTTTTGAGAGAGATTAGGGTTTGTCCAGAAATGATACATTTTGGGCTGTAATGAGGTACTTTGATTGGTTCATTTGCGACCAGAACATCTGGAAAGACCTTTTTGGGAATACCTAACCTTCTATAGTCCAGGTTTACTCTTCCTAAGCCAAGGTGCTTAGAATCTTGATGCCTAAATGTTGT